>VICI01002521.1:0-16345 GCA_019593645.1 Akabosia matsudoensis
GGCATTCTCTTTTCAAATCAAAGCTATTCGAAATACGCATTTCCAGGGATGGGATTTGCTTTCTTGCACGAATTGAGTATCAAACTATTTATCTTTCACGGCTTTCACAAAAAACTGCCTGTATAAATGGGAATCTTATTGGTCGTTATCTAGTCAAAAGTATTTTCACGCACGTTATCTACTTTCGCGTCTATCTGTAAAACATGTCAGCTTATGGACAATGCTGGGTATGCTTTTTGGGACAAGTGCCTTATTACTACATTTCCTTTTCTGCTAGGTCATTATAGAACACATACTCCAACTTCTACATTGCTATTCCTACGATTATTGAACAGTTTTAAAAAGTCGACACTATAAATGAGCTTAAAGTGTACATAACGCTAATAAATGAACAACAACGTAACGTTATTCAAATTTAACTGCATAATGAAAAACTTGAAAAAAGAATCACTTTGTGATGCTCGTGATAAATATTGTGCAGATGAGCTGGTGTCTGAGAAGGAGAAATACAAGGCAATTTGCGATGACTTGGACGGAACTTTCAACGAGCTCTCTGCGTATTAATTTGCTGGATTACTTCCCTGCCCCTTGTCTCTCACCCTTTAAACACCACAACCTGACCTTCACAAATCTCTTTATCTCAATCAAATCCTTTATTTTTCTCTTATAAAAATATCACCGTCATCAATTTTCCGGAACCCCATTTTTGACTGATGATCATAGACCCCATCATAGTATGTCCTGACAAAAGTTATATTTTTTAGCCGATTTCTTTTTTCTGCCTTGTCCTAATACACAGCAAAATACAATTTTGAATTCATGTACATTTTGTAAGAATTAAAAAAAGGGCTCTCGTGTGATAATAGTGTTTTTTATTTTTGCAAAGAATATTATTATGCCCTCCAATGTCCTGTGAGCTGCTAATTATCTTCATATTTTTATTATAAAAAATAACCAGAGCTTTGTGCGCTCAAGTTTTGAAAAGTTAGCCCAAAATCGCTCATTGCTTACTGCTCAAAACATCGAGACGAATCATAGCGTGTTCATAGGTGATTAAGGAAAAGGGAGAAAGTCAATACCTATTGCTAAAAGAGTTTATTTATTTTTTGCATTGCTGCTATAATTATCTATCTATCTAACCTCTTCTTCAATAATTCTATGTTCAGTAGTTAGACATACAAAATATTACTTGGTCTTGCAGACGAATTGGTCAACGAGAAGGAGAAATACAAGTCAATTACGGACGAGCTCGATGCCACCTTCTCCGAGCTCACTGGCTATTAAACAAGCCATCAAAACGTTGCTTCCAGTTAAATTCCGCACTTTGTTTCATCATCATAAAAAAATATTCGCGTGTCTTGTACTACAAACATTTTAAAAGAACAAGAGAAAGTTTTATCTATACATTATCATCATTGGCATTCTCAAGTGTCTCCTTCGTTTCTTCACATGTTCCTGTCAGTGTAAAGAAAATTTGTCTTCGTCAAGTATTCAATAAGATGTTAGTGAGCCAATCTCATTTTTTTCAAAAAAAAAAATCATTCTTTTCGTTTTGTGGTTTTCCCCTACTTTCTCCCAAATGAATTTCATGAGGACTTATGACAATCAATTTTCCTCATTTTCTCTCCAGATTGGTAATAAATTGCGCCCTGTGCTGTGATTATATGATAGTCATTTATTTCCCTTCTCTTTGAAACGAAAAACCTTCCCATTTTTATACATCCTGTCTGTTAGACTGTTTTCCCTTTGGATTTATAAATTTCCTTTTTTTGAACTCATACATTTCACTTTGTCGTATCAAGCCGATGTAGGCTGCTTCAAGTACCGAGAAATTTTCTCTGGGTTTTAAAATAGTTTTCTTTCTTTTACACACATATTTTTTGGTATTTTTGAGTCAATGCAATTATGCCATGACCGTACAAAATGCACTGCAACGTCATGTTGCACCGACATCGCTACACCACAACAAAAAATGTGTAACACCGTGTACTTCAATATCAAGTTTTTTTCAATAGGCGTAGGTTTTGTGCTAAGAAAACTTTTGTGATGATAAACAGGTGTTTATTCAAAAACCGTAATGCCACGTTCACACAGAGCCTGCAGGAGACGAAAGCAGCAAAAAAAAAACTTTAAAATTTTCTGCTGAATATATGTTTCTTTGAAGAAAAACTGCTGCTTTCGGCTCTTGCAGGGTCTGTGTGAATGAGGCTTAAAACTACTTTCCCTGCTCTCTCTATGGTGCGGTAGTAGAGCAGGTTGATCATAAACTTGTGATATTTTATCGTTCATAGCGCTTAATAGAAAATGGGAAGATGCACGCAAAAAAAACTTCCTTTTTGTAATGGAAAAACTCAACAGATGTTGCTATTCTTTCTAGCTTTTATACTTTTTTCTTTGAAAGCATGCTTAGAACTTGTTGTAGTAATTTTAAATTTGTATTTGCGTGGGTGTGTGTGAGAGTGGGCTCTTTCGTCTGGCGTGATTGCTTGCTTGGACCTTTGGTTCTTTCTGATGCTTTACAACTTTACAAATCAAGCGTTTGAAAAGTCTGCAATGTACTGTGAAACTAATGTGTCTTTTTTATATCATTTTATTTATAGATGAATTGGTCAACGAAAAAGAAAAATATAAAAATATCGCGGACGAAATGGATCAGACATTTGCAGAATTGGCTGGATATTAGACGGAGCTTATCCTACCCCTTCTTTTATCAAGGCAAAACCTTCCCATAATAAGAAAAAAAATTGTTATCTAGATTATTAATAATGCAAAAAAACTGAGAGAGAGAAAAATGAAAATAAGAAGCAAAATCTACCTACCAATACCTCTATTCAACAAGCAAAAAAAATTACTACTACTACTTCATACTGTGTATAGAGTAATAATGTAATAATAATTATGATAATGTGGATAAAGAAAAATCAAGAAAAAATAGCGAAGCACATATAATATGTAAAAAAAAATCTGTCTGCTATAAATATATATACTTATATTGTAAAATCAGAGAGTATATATATCTATATAATAATGTCTACCTAGCTGTGGGAAAACAAACATTTCTATCTCAAGAATTTATTTGTTTTGTTTGATGACTTTTTTTTCTAAAAACGGAATAAGAACTCTCTTTTCTCTGTTCTTCAAATCTGGCGATGATCAACGTACCAATAGAGATCAAACTGTCTCTTTTTTTTGTTTTCTTTATTTCCTTACTTGCCATATGAAATTATGTAAAAATCTGAAGAATTCAAAGAAAAATTTCTTTTGTTTCTCGCGAGTCTCTCTCTTTCGCCAAATTTCGGCATGAGCTTTTAATTCAGAGAGTCAAAGGCAAAAGAGCTGAGCCTTCTGCTTTGTAAAAAAACAATATAATAATATGCTAAGTGATCAACATTCATTCACATGGGAGGACCACAAGTTGAACTTGTTTTCTTTGCTAAACGTGCATTCTCCTCACTCCAAGTACTACACAGCTATCACCATTCATACGCATGCTTGCTGGATCTTTATTACATGTCAATCTTTATTATTACTGTGTCATCATCGGCTTCAAACACAGTACTTTTAAAGACTATAGTTTATCAGCACAACCAGTCTTTGCAAAATTGAAAAGCCTGCAACAACACGGGGAAAAGTCGACACGACGAGGAAAGAAAAATTGTAACGAAAAAAAAATCTTTAACAAACATGTATTAACATTTCGTTTCTCACCGCGGGATTGCTTTTAGTGTCGTCTTTCATGAAACGTCGGCCCCATTTTAAGTTTGCCTGTTTCCGTATAGCTCTAAAGGTGAAAGTTTTCCAACTGAGCGCGGTCACCTAACAGCGTTTATCATAAAAAACTAAGAGTAAATTTGTAGTATACATATCTATACTTTGCCCCACAATTGTTGTTGTATTCATCAAGTAGTGCAGCTTCAAATTAAGTTTGACAAAGACAAGAATCCTGTAAAAACACAGCCGTTCGAAACAAACAAAAGAGAAAACCTTATGTCATGCCTGTTTCATGTTGTCAGCAATTTTTTGTTTTAATTTCTAACTGTTTGATAGTTGAAAAATCCGCAATGTTGAAAAGAGATCGGGACTAGAATGCACGATAACACGTTTTTGTGAAACTGATTCAATCGAGGTGAGAGGTAGAGAAAGTATAGGACAGATTCTCTGGTAGTAAAAATTTCTCCGAGATCAATAATATTATTAATTTTTATTTATACTTGTGGCTGATTTGTGGTAAAAACCTGTACAAGTCATTTCCGTTTTTCCTGCTTCTCATTTAATTAAAATGAGTTTAATTGTTTTTACGACTATATCCTGCTATGTAGGTATTTGATAAATTTTGGCGAGTATTTGTACATGTTTTTCTGCGTTAACGTTTACAGAAACAATCATAGCAGGATTTTGTCACTACTATAATTATAATCATAACTGTAATTAATAAGTGTTTATTATTTTGTTTGCTGATGAATAACATTAGTTTTAGTGTTTTTTTTTCAAGAATTTAATTTACTTAATAACTACACTCCTTCCGACGAGAATCAAAAAGAAAAATGTTTCACAATCTATAAACAATGAGAAACACATGTAAACTCAAAATTATATGATTTTAGTTGTAGAATACAGTGTATTTGAAAAAAAATATATCCATCAATAATGTATATGCTATCATTATGTTTACCTTATTTAATGAAACTCATAAAAGCAATATTCAGATTGTCAACAAGATGATGATGATAGAAGCTATATTATATTATTACTACGCTGAAAAGTGGAATCAAAACAAACTACATCAATTTTACGTGGTTGTGTACTGGGTGACATCTAACATTAAAAGAAAATGAATGCTGTTATGTTACAACCTTTGCTGAATAGACGATACCCACGTCTCTCTGGCTTATTTTTTATCTCATGAGTAAATCTTGAATTGAGCGAAACTAATACAATTTGTACAAAAGATACATACATAAAGATGACTCTAAAACATTTACAACTTCCAAAAGTGTACCAAACGTCACGTGGCGTTTCCTGTTTGCATTTTGTGCACATTTTCGAAACTTTCCAAACATACATACGTACCATGTACGCAGAGTCATGCCAAAGTATAACTTCCAACTGCCAAGTATAAGTATGCATCTCTGAAACGGTTTCTTTCTGACAAAAAATTTCAAACAAGATACTATTTACTATGTACAAGAAACCTCTGCTATACATTTGAAGATTCTTTTTGCTTGTGTACCTTCAGCTGCAAACGACTGAATTACACTTAAACCTAACAGCATTGATTGTACCATAGCTGATTTATTTCTATAGTTGTCGCTTTCTCTTTCTTTTTATCAAATGAAAACTCTCTATCAAATAGAATCTTCAGTAGAGATCCGGTGTGCTTCAAGCGACGATATAGTAGCATCCATGAAAATTTATGAGAAATCTGTACAGGTAGATTTTCCCAAAATATTTCCATCTAAGTACCTTTGTTTATCGTTCTGAAAATATCTTATTTCCGTGTGCCTTGCGTAGAGTTGGTTATTAATTGGTACTACCAGATATGATGGAGGAGAAACTAAACAAAAAAAGAAAATGATTATAATGACACGAGAACTGCATAATGTAGGGTGTGGGTGGATTCAGATTTAGCTTTTAGCAATGCCACTTTTACACGCAATTGACAGAGTAGTTTTAGTGCATAGTTTGTCAAAGACAGCATTTCAGGGATCAGTATTTCAGCTTCATAAGCTTCATAAGTTCACCAATCTGAATACGTTGTAATACTTGTAATATGCCGAAAATGCTAAGATATGCCTGAAACTGATTTACTAGGCATTAAATTCAACCGCTTGTCAGAAAAAGCGTCTGTGTATTCGTTTCATTTTCACTCTACATCTAATTTGTAAACTGTTTTGTACTTATTGTTGACCGAGTAAGTTTAATGTTCACAAAGGCAAGGGCGATACTAAGACGATATTACACTTACTATTGCTGACTCAACGACTAAACCTGGTGGTATCTGCTTGAACTGGTTACGTTAACAAAGCGTCATTAAAACTTAATGTTAAATATAAATTTTTCATTGTCCCATTTTTGCTAAGAGATATGACATATATATAAATTCTTTATGCAGGTCATTTGTGTACTTGTTAAGTATGTATGGTGTGTATGTGTGGACAGTAGGCGTGACCTGTAGGTCAAGAGAAAAACCGCGTAGAAAAAGTCATGTTTTATGCGTGAAAGTATTTTAACAAAACGTAATGCATGAAGGAGTGTGCTTGTTGGTAACCTTTTGAAACAATTGCTTTAGAATACTGATGTCTATATAACATGTTATAAAAAACGCTACCAATAACTAGTATTTTTCATATTAAAACTGCAAAGTGTTGTGAAGCCTAATAGAATTTCTGAAAGAGACAAAAGCCATGCGAATTAATTAATAAACCAAAATTAAGTTTTGAAAGTGCGTACTTTCACTTTAATATCGACTCCAAATCATGAGCATACACCAAATACCATAAAATTGCAATCAAACTGTGTGTGAATCATAAACATTCAAAACTATTAATACTCTGGCCCTTCCTAATATATAGAAGATGATAAAATACTACAAGAACCGGTATGCTTTCTCCCGGAAGGAGTGGAACTTGTACTTGAGAGGCATCATAGATTTTCTTTTTCGGGATGGACTCGAAAATTCCAAACCAAACTTTGTAATAACTATCCTCAAAGCAAGAAGCACATTGCATAGCGTACAGAGTCAGTTTTGTATAGTTCAAAGGCATTCACAAACAAACACATGCTGTTACTATTACCATACATGCATTTTATTTTTCAGATGAGAAAACACATTGAGTCACTCTGCCCTCACAGTGCCAAATGGTAAACAGGTTACTTGGCTTTCCCCAGTGTAACGCTTTCCCTGTTTTCTCTCTGAACAGCAGCTCCCATGAATGAACGCTGGAGAAATATGGAAAATTTTCTGCGCACAGCTATCGATTCCTCTTCGTAAGTCTGACGCAACTACCAGACATACTATAGCCTGGAAAATACCATTGTGCGCTTTCTACGATTGCAAACGGACATAAAAAACTATGCATGTTTTTTACATGTTTTCCACCATATATTCAGTTTATATTGCAAATTCTCAAGCAGGAAAAATCCTTACAAATGTATCATCATAGAAAAAAAAAATCATCACAAATACTGTGCTCCATTACATTTCGTTACAAGTATAGTACTTTCTCCGTTTTTTTTTGCACCGATGACTGACTGGAGAAGAGCGTGATTCATACAAGCTATCAAGTACCTACATTCTGGTCTCTTGTGTGACCATATTGAGTGGTATTATAGTTTCATTGTATTTACCAGCAGGGAATAATATGTTGCTCTTTCGTTCAAGAATAAACAGTGAGCATAATAATAAAAATGTCATTTATATTTACTTTCTTTTCATTTTCATCCTCGTCTGCCACCTTTCTTTTAAATAGGTGAAAACTAGTTTCAATCTGGAGTTTTGTCAATTCTGATACGAAATCCTCAGTTTAGTGTTAACCTTGGTTGTTAAAAAGAGTGAGAAAACGACTGTGTGCATTGGATTTGGACAGTTTTATTCCAAAGATTTGTGAAAAGTATCCCCTACTGTTTGATTTTATAGCACAGAGGGGAGAGAAAGTTTGTTAAAATTTTAGTGTCAATTATATCGTCGTTGACCAAGGTAGTGCCTTGGAAGCGAGGGGACAGGTCAAGACCAGCTTTGACTGAATCACCTTCAGCTGCTTCAAACAACCCGTCGACGACTGTTCAAAGTGGTGGGACAGGTACAGATTATACTGTAGGGCCCAGCAAAAGTCATCCTGGACAATGGTGCGTCACGGTCAAAGAGACGAGGGCCCTGAGATCAAACCTGCGCCTCAATCAGCGGGTAAGCAGATATTTTTTATATATATATCTAGCATCAAAAGGCACATTGTCTTACAAATATGCGCATTTAAGTGAACGCAAATCGAAGAAGAGAAAAGATGCATCAAAAGCGAGTTATATTGTCATTAAAAAATGCAGTTGCCATCAAAGCTGGTGATGGAACTTTTTAAAGGCGTTGACACCACCGCGTCGTACGCAAAAGAGAAAGTCCTTGGGAATTTTCATTTTTACCAAAAGTCGAGGTTTATTGAGTACAAATTGCAATTCCATGAGTAATAATATAATGTTTACCTTCCTTTTTGTATTGGGAAACGGCATCGGATTTGCTTTTATTCAGTTAGTCACATGTTTTTATTAATTTAATGTGAAGTAATTAAAGGCCTCTATTACAGATGAATCATAGGATGAAGGGATAGCGAATTGTGAGCATTTGAATGATTAACACTCGGCCGTACATGTGAGATTGAGAAACTTAAAATTGATTTCTATTTATTACGACGGTGTAACATCACGTGTTTGTAAATGAAGGCTTTATAATCTCCATTAATTACACAGGTTTGACATGCTACAAAAAATTGTAGTTGTTTGTGTGCATTTGGTTGAACGATAAGCTTACCGTTCCCTTCAACCGTGTGTCGACAATTATTAGTATTTTTTCTCATGCACGTGTAGTCAATATTTCTTGGAGAACATCTGGTCAAAGCGCTGAATGTCGAAACGGATTTAACAAACTTTCACCATGAAAATGAAAGATTATCAAAAGGAATCGTGCACGCGTGTATACTAAATGTAGTAGCGCACGTAATTGGACACGAGAGAAAAAGAATGCATGTATACGAAGGCTATAAAATGAATATAATTATACCACTTCCAACGATAAGAGCTTCATCTTTATGATGAATTCATGACGGATTTTGTTTAGATTGGATTCATTACACATGACATATGTTACATATGAAAACACGTAGCCGCGTCAATGAGGAAAAATAAATAGAAAATAACTGAAAAAATACGCCATGATGAGGACTGAAACCAAATCAGTGTCATTATATATCATATTCAAGGATTACATCTAGCCTTGCTCATTGTACAAGGCGAAAAAACTCAAAACGTACCCAATTTCAAAACAAACATTGTAATAATTGCTTCTTACCTGTATTAAAACTTTCAAACGTGTATGAAAATACATACATAATATTGTTAACAATCACAAGCAATTAGATTTAACCAAATTTTCCAACGCCAAGATGATCCTGGATCAAAGACAACTTAGAGTGCTCTCATATTAAAACACTCCTCTCCTTTCAATTACATCTTGCAAGATGTTATTCTAATATATAGCCCAATAATGCATATAATTGAATAGATGGTTGATTTGGCTTTTGTTACTATTAATCAGTTTAGTTTAGTATTACAGTTAAATTAATCGAATGCTTCTTCTTCACAGTCTGCAAGATTGTAAAGGGGAAAGATGTAATAAGAATGTACACCGGAGGTGCGCCTTCTTTACAAAAGTGAAAGTCATTTTAATGATTGTCACGTATCCGAGTACGTCAGTAACACGCCCACTTGCTTCAGACGTGTGAGTCTGTTTATATCTGACCTTATTTTGTGCGTTTATGTAACTGATCAGAAAATCAGACGCAGTTTATACGACAATAAGAAACTTTTCCTGTGAACAATATACTGTTTCCTAATTCAGTCTATTCCAAAAGAGAAATATAAAACTTATCGCAAAGAAACCTGCGTCTGGGAGCTCGGCGAATTGGATGGGGCATATTTTAGCACAAGCAATTTATTCTTCCTGTATAAAAATGAATGGCCTATCGCATCATTGAGCTTTGCGTTTAAATAACAGTCAGAGAATATTATAGAATATTTCGAGATCTTCGCAAATATTTTTCGGTCCCATCCACTTTGTATTTCTTTTTTCTATCCAACTCAACTCTCCAGGATAATAAAATGTTTAGTTTGTCATTTGTTTGGAAGGACAAGCTATTTTACAGAACAAGAGAAACAAAACTTGCGAACTTCCTACTGATTGTTCAATGTAATCGCTATAAATCACTGTAATTTATTAGAATTGTCAGAAAACGCCGCCTCCTATCCACGGTTGATGCATTTGTCCCTAGAAACTCTTATCTTGACTCTTTGGGATACAGCAATAGAGATAACAATGTCAGAAAATGATGGGAAATCTGCTCAATAGAATTCAAAAGTTTTCCCGAAGACAAATTGCAATACTTACTTTTGTTTTCATCGTACGTAATCTGTTCCTCACGTTGTCCTTTTCAGAATCTAACACGTTTTTATAAGATTCAACTAAGCGTAAACGCATCACAAGAACGTTTCTAAATTCTACTAAAGAATTATATTTTCCACTTACTTTCTTCACCATTATAATAACCAATTTAGTTAATAATAGCAATTTTGTCGTAGTGTATTGTATAAAAAAGCGCTGTACTTACGAGTGTGTCTGCTCTTTCTATTGCGCATTTTGTCAAAACGTTCATAGAAAACATTTAAAGAGTTTTTTAAATAGATTAAATTGTGGAATCTGAATAGAACTTGATCGCATGCCTCCATGAACGGATTGAATATGACATCAATTGAAGAAACGAATAAAGATGTGCCATCATTCACCAATTGGCACATAAATACTCGTTTGAAATTTTAAGTAGTTCAACTTTTATGTGCGTCATTTTCGTCCTTGTGTGTTTGCTAGGACAAAATCTGTGGCAATCCTTGGTTCTTTTTTTTGTTTCCTAAATTTAGACGATATTTTTTTTGAGCGGGTTTTAAAAGGGGATTTCCAAACTGCTGCGGTTGTTCATTCTTTTATCATCTATTTCATATAAAATCCGAGTAAACATGTGTACTTGGAGCATTATAATGAAAGCTTTTTATCATAATTTCCTCCATGAACAGAACTATTATTCATCCGAGAACAAGCTGCCCATGAAAGAAAAGCAGTTTTTTTATTCTTGGCGTACTCCATGGATTTAAAAGAGGTTTTCATCATAAAATGCTTTCAAAGGGCTTAGTTGGTTGGTTAGTATTGTCACTTCGGTACCTCTTAACATTTAGAAATGTTTCTGAACACTTGTCCTTATGGAAAAGTATTGTGTGTTAAGTACATTCGTTCGTTTTGAGATGAATGCACTACATGCTTAGAGAAAACTTAAGGAGTGCGCACTTACAGAGAGTATATCTTCACTGTTAGTAGGAGAGTACTTTCTCCCGAATTGATTGGCAAGTTTAGTGACAAAGGGAAACAGAGCCACACATGCAAATACGTTATAAAATTACTCATCGCATGCATGACTTTCTTTCATGACGCGTCCGGGAAAACAAGAGATGCCAGCTGAAAGATAAAATATATTTTGGCTACTGCCATAATCTGACTTGGCTGTTCTCTATTTTAATTGGTTGCGTAAACTTGGTGTTTTCATTACAATTTATCATATACATCTGGTCAAGGTAATAATCGCTATATTATTTACTTTCGTCTCATTACAATCATTTATTGTATAACAATACGCTACAACTTATGCGTAACCTCGTATATAAATCAACAAGGGTTATTAATAAAGATGAAATGCTATACTACAAGCTAAGGACATGACGCTCCTCCCCTTCAGAAGTTATCATGTCCATACTACTTTATTTTTTTCTGCCAACTCTTCATATTGCTCAAAATATGTACATATTTGTGGATGGCCTAAACTTGTGTACACATCCGGATGATACCCGTCATTGCAGACTGGAAAACCAAAGGACACTACACCTGCCAAATAGGGCACCATCCTCGTTTTTTTTCTTCGTTTCTTTTGCTTGAAACAAGTCAGAGGGCCACCTGCGTAATTGAAATGTTTTCAATGGCTACTGACTTCGATGCTACTCGCACGTTTACTCGAGAAAATGTCACATACCACTGTCTCCTTGACATGTTCCATGGAACAAACCGGAACGAGAGCAGATAGCTGTTCCCAGCGCATCTTTATACAATCTGTACGCATCTTTGCAGTCTTTATCACTTATAATTGTTGTTGGTTCTGTCATAAGTTTATCAGATCCCTTATAATAAAATGGACTGATAGGGAACAAATTGCCCCATCCAGCGTAGATACATTCTTCGCCTTTGGCTGGCTCTTCGTTACATCCAGCGACCTCAATTCGTCTCACGAAACTGTTCATTTTGAATGCTGGCGTTACTTCAATGATGGCCATGTCAAATGGCCCAGGGCCGTCGCCACTGTTGGGGGAAAATAGTTTATTTCCTTAACGATACACAATTTACATGAATTGATGAGAATGAAAAGTCAACTTACCTCGTGTAATTAGGATGTAAAAATATTTTTTGAACTTTTCTACGTTGCTGCGTCGTCTCGTTCAGTTTTATGTTAAAGGCTCCAGCGACAGCTTCCATGTCTCCAATATTTCGGTTCCAAACACACTAATGTGCGGATCATATTGTTATTTATGACAATTAATGAATTAATACATAAATAGTACACGTTTCTCCTAAAATCAAAAATATAACTTACATGGCCGGCTGTTATGATATGTGTTGAGTCTAGTAATGCACCACCACAATCATGTTTCCAACTGTCTCCCTCTCTGTACTGGAACGATATTATCCACGGGAATTGACCAGGTGATGCCTGATTTCCTCCAGCAAGTCTTGGCGCAGTGGGTTTAAGTTGAATGAATTGCATGAAAGACAACACACAATCTAATAAAAAAACCAAATGTGTGTTAAAGTAACCTAAGGTAAACTGGCGTCCGCAAAACAATATCAATTGACTCAGGTGTTGGATTGCTCGGAACCACACAACTAAGCCTTGCAGGGATAAAAACACCTGGATAACATGTAATTTTGGGTTGGAAGATTTCGCAATGTTTTCCATTTCAATTTTAAAAAATTAGCTTTGTACCAATGAAGGATACTGCTATGAGTAGTCGCGGAAAGTATAGGACATTTTTCATCTTGCTTTCTCAGTCGTATCACTATTTCCAACACTGGGATTATGCTAACTGCCACTTTATTAGAAGTTTCCGCTTGTAACTAAAACACTTGTCCATTGCTGGAACATTTTAAATATTCCTTGACATGGATTTGAAGAACGTTAAGGCACGAGGTAAAATCCCATTTCGTAAATTGAGTTGGAGACCTCAAGCGTTTATCATTTATTCCACAAAGTGAAGGGACGCAATGGCATTGTCTTCATATTTATTACGTGGATTAGATAACATTGTGCAATGAAATAAAACAAACGTCACTGGTCCGTAAAACCAAATACGCATTCTTATGTGATTTTCGTACGTGCGTACTCTCATATGTATAACGCTATGCACGACTACTAACTGTAGCTTTCAGATAGGGAATACTATGCATACAACTCTATTAAGTGTTTTATTGCTAATTACTTTTTGTGTCTACACTTACTTTGTTTATCTACTACTCGACATAGCTCGCCATGTGATTTATCGGAATAGAATTAAATGGGCAGGACAGTTGACAAAAAGGTTAAATGCTTTTCTTTACATCACACTGCAGCTTCATTAGTTCGTTGTCGCCACCAATCATTTTGTTCGCAGAGGCTACTGGTCGTTGATCACGGGACTGTCAACTATGACGAAGGAAATACTCAGTAGTTATGCTCTGTAGTAGAGTGAACGTCAGCTCAACAATAAGAGAAAGAGAGAGAGACACCGAGCGAGATTAGAAATTCAAACCAGTTTGAGTTTGGCTATTATTTTATAGTTGTCTTGTCTGTTATTTCCGATGAAGAATAGATGGGAAGATAGCTACTTGCCGTCTTCAATCCATGCAAACAATGTAAAATACTCTGCTAATTGAGGAAGGCCGAAAATACATGAATTTTAAAGTTTACCCACACTATTAACTTGTCTTGTGAGTTACTTCAGTGGGTTTCGGAACGGACTGCGAAGAAGAAAAAATTTCCCCTGTGTTCTATTAGGAATGTCAAGCAAGCGTTTTCGGAATGTAAATTTCGAAGGCAAAAGCTAAATAACGATCCCAAATGACAAATGACAACAAAATCTAATCGTAAAAGTCATAGGACGACCATAATGGCAAGATAGATGGATTATTTTGCTAAGGAAGCTAGCTTCGGAAGAATTTATGTAAAACTGTGTAGACGTCATACTAGAATTGTAATGTCAGTTTCGATTATCATCAATCTCTTGACTATAACTGGTACTCAGCAAAATAAAGCTCACTGTCACTTTTTAGTTTCATTTTTACAACAACTTTATTTCCTTTTTAAATAGACTGATAGCGTATGCGAACTAAAGCGGGGGTACAATATGGGTACCACTTACAAATGTTGAATGTGAGCTAGAAAGATGAATAAGAGCACGTCTTAAGATAAAATATAATCATGCCAACTTGATAAACCGGATCTCATTTCTCTCAAAGCCAAAACCAAGTTTTCTATATTATTATTGTGTTGTGCTGTGCATCCGTCGTAAAAGGAAGATAATATTGGACATGCGGAATATCTAGAGAACACATGGCAAGAAATTATGCATTCAGATTCCATTTAATTTTGTGTGGACATATTTTATGCTAGATGTCAACTTATCTTTTGCAATCTTTACACTGCTTGTATTTTTATGTCCATACATCGTTTCCGTTTAAGCGTTCCAATGTGTGTTCGCATTGTTTATGGAAAAATAATAATACATATTATGCAAACTACAATCCTTCAACGTTGTTTAAACGCATAAAGTGGTACCGGCAATGCGTGGGCAATTTGGATGTTCCCTTGAAGATGGCAGTTTTTTTCATGAAAAAGTAAGGATAATTGTCCACTTGCATACCAAGTGTGAAGTGCTAAATTCATTTTTACAGCTAAAATTTAAAAAGGGCCCTCATGGTAGGTTTCTAATCCTCGAAGCAAAACCACATCTATGATTCCTTCCAGTATCCCTAATAATGACGACCGACTCGACTTGCGATCGTATCCGCTAACTATCTTTTAAATATTCAAAATAGTTAGAACGATTTTCTTAAATGATAAAGTATTGCGTGTTATTCACCGTTCGGAAATGTGTACAACCCTGGTGTCCCGAAATATTAAAGCACGATATGCGAGGAAAACTTGGCAAATTTGTTTATTCTTTGTAAATTCAACTACAGCAAACATTTAGCGCAAGAAATTCAGCACTTGGGTAAAAGTTCTGTTGCATCATGAATCTCAAGTTTGTACACAAAAGTGTGACTGGCAAAGAAAAATGATATATGCAGGGGAAAACTTTTCACACATTTAAATATATTCGCATAATAGACCATCACATCGACTACTAAATAACTGAGGACTAGGAAAGCAATTTATTTTTTTTCCTTGGACTCTGGAGTTGCTGTTAGTATTTATCTACTCCATTGTGAGACTGCACTGGAACGAAAACGGTTTAATGGTTTCCATTTTTACATATTCGCATGTGTACATTTTACAACTGGTCTTTACGCTGATTAAACGAATGAGTCTAAACCTCATTTATGACCTCTTTTGGACCCGAAGGATAAAAATTTGCTATATATCTAAAAATCTTGCTGAATGTGGAGCATAGTAAGCTGAATTGTTAAAGTTTTGTATCTAATATTACTTTCTGAAAAAATCTAATATTTAGCGAGGTAGACAGATTCTGACGGTAGATTTATGATGTCCATTTCTCATAAATACTTATTACCGAACACCATTACGAAAAAATGTACAGCCACTGCCTTAGCCAGCCACGAGGGTAAATAAGGTACGTCAGAGAGGAAACAACGTACCAACTGGAACATTATTATCATTTCTTCACCCATAACGTTGCAACTACTTTTGCTCTTCCTAGGCGAATAACTCATTTTCTACTTTGCAGACAATGATAATAGAATAGATTATTGGATGCAATATATCGTCAAGAATCTTCCTTACTTTCTATTGATCACAAGGTCCTGCTACAAACGTTACGGTGATTACCCAGTATAAAGTGATGCTTTCCGTGGAAGCAATATATGAGTTATTGAATTTGTGAATACCGTAAAACTTATAAGGAACGCCGGGGTCTCTAAAGATCGCCGGTCTCTAAAGGGTAGAGAGGGAAATTTGAAATTTCACCGAGGCTCCAAATAACGCCGGGTACAATATAGGAATAAAGCTCACAATATCGGCAATGATAAACGTTTATTGACAGAAAATAACGAAAAGCAAGGCCCTGAGAAAGAAATTGTTACTGTTTATGCTAAAAATTGAATTTAAGCTATATGATGAACGGTAACAAATTAAAGCAAGTTAAAACTAAAAATTAAAATTTCGCCGGGTTGCTAATTGTTCGCAACGCTCCTGTTTTTAAGCATTATTTTGTATAAAATTTGTCTTTGTTCATTACTTCAGCTTAAGCATTCATTTGAATTTTGTTCAAGTTTTTC
>VICI01002522.1:0-16341 GCA_019593645.1 Akabosia matsudoensis
TCAAAGTTGTCTTAAAAACAGTCTTCTAACATATTCTGGTGGAATTTTGAAGGAATTCAAAAGTCGCGATTATGGCTTTCCTATTTGGTGTGGACCTGATGGCATAACAAATCGCATCCCTAACATCCCAATACTTTTATCTATTTACACTGTACACAAAAAAAGTGAGTTATAGGACAAATAGTATCAACATTCAATTTTGCTTGTTTTTTACGCATACTGTTTTTTAGATTGATAACTTCTGATGACAAATTGCTCATGACCTCCCACACCGAAAAATTTGTATACGTGCATTTATTTGGGTTTTTCTGGTAAAGTACCGAACGGCCACACCATTCTCTATGCGTATCCAATGGACTGATTTTAAACCATTCCGGACTCTTCGAACAAATTGACACTTCGCACAAAAAATCACTATGGACACTTCGCTCACTGACACCTCGCACATTTTTAATTTTTACCGTCGCGAACTGCTTTGCATGAACTACCCCTTCTCCGAGCCTAGAAAAGAGTGGGAAGGGAGCCTAGACTTTGCAGAATTTCCCTTCCTTTGCAGATTTTTTAAACAATTAACAATACACATCAAAACTGTTCACGCCCCACGCCAAATATATATATGAAGTTTTGTTGAGGCGCAAAAATTGTGGGTTCAGGTGAAAACATTTTATAATATAATGCGATTGGTCTTTGGGAAATTTGTCTTTGATGCGATATGTGTAAAAAAATGTGTCAATTGTCATTGTGCGAAGCGCCCTATAACGGATTTTAAAGCATGGCACGATTTTCTGAAAGTCTTGTTTCTCTTCTCTTCAAAGCATTGTGTTTGGACTGATTGATTCCTGCATTTCTTACAAAGTACTTTTCCCTTTGTAAAATCAACGTTTTCTAAGAACTGTTTGAAATAATCCATTCGTAATTCGATGAGCTCGTTTCGAATCTAAACTCGGTTGTTTCGTTCCAGCAATACAAAAACCAATTATTAACAATGACCTCATAATATATAATTTACGTCGTTTACGTAATATTTCCAGTTTCTGGTACGTTGCTTTTCGTTGAAGCATTAAATTGACTTTTTGGATGGAGAACTGTCTTCTGTTCTCAGAAAGTTGCAATTGCAAAACAACAATTTTTTCGACGGTATTAAGAGATTAAGTGAAACAGGAAGTCCTTATACTATAGCCCACAGCTTGTGTGCTTGCAAAACTCGTAGATTCACGGAGAAAGTAGTTTCTCTACAAGAAAGCTACCTAAAAGAACATTGACTTGTCAATTTTCCCTGTGCAGCTGGGCGAGTTGTGATATATCTTGTGTTAATCTGTACAACTTTCTAATTCAAGGTAAGGTCACTTTGTCACTTTCCGACGAAATGATATTCTACAAAGAATCCTGAACAATCCTGTGGAACAATGCGTTAGGTCCTTGGGAACTATTCTGTTGCTATTAAACTCGATTGGGCGCGGGTCAGGGGTTAACTTTCTGGTTTTTCCATCGAGTCATACATCATTGCCAAGCTCTTGACTAGGGCCTTTCAATACGATCTTTTTCCGTTTCTTTATCTTTGTTGCTGATTTTTCTCAGTGTTTTCTCTTTGCTGTTTTTTCTCAGCCTTTTCTTTGCTAGTTTGCTTTCAGCTTCGTCAGTATGGCTGTGGCTTAACAGCTTTTATTTTCCAAAATTTTTTAAACATATATTAATTTGCAGTTGCGTATGATACATACAATTTCGAAATTCACAATTAGGTGATTTATAGGAAAAGGACGATATGAAAACATAGACTTCATCTTCAACTAATTTTCTGGATTATGTTAGAGAAATTACAGCCATTTTTGCGCAAAGATTTACCAAACTTATACTGTCTGGGCCTCCAGTTTGACGATTATTAAATCACACTATACTAGGAACCAGAAAATTGACCTCTTTAAATCCAATGAAATGGCTACACAACTGAGGTCACTCCTTTCTCCCAAAATTTCATGCCCTTCACATCATGATAAATCAATGATTGGTTGAAATTGGACCCAAATAAATTCGTCGGTTTCGTAGGAAGAACCATTTTGTGCTTATATGGTGGAGTTACACACTACTATAGAACCAACATTGGTCATTCTTTTGTACTGTCTTATACGAAAACAGGTGCAACCTGTTAGCCGTTTTATTTTCCATCCATTCATAGACCGTTCCTGTCACAGTATATTGAAATTTTTTAAAATAGCTTTTGGTATACATATGGTTGTTTGTTGGAGTTTCGAACAAATTGAATCTCTTTTGAAGTTCAAAAGACAAAGAAAAGAGCCAGTTGGGTTTGGCAGGAAAGGATGACTTTTCTTGTGAAGGAGGCGGACATTTTGCCTTTGCTTATTTGATTGTAAGTAATTCTTTGAAATGTGGAAAGGTTTTGCGAAGGGTAAATTATCGCATTATTAGGATATTAGTTCTTGTTTAAAAAATAATATATTCGCAGAGAGCTTGGAGAACCTCCGTTTCCTGAACGAAGTAATCGGATGCGTCTGAAATAGGAGAAACGTATGACCTCCCTGAAATATACCATATATCATTTAAATAAATTGTAAAGAGTGTAAATTTCTTTCAAAAACGTCTATTTCATATTTATCTCTATGAATCTTCGCCGCAAAACGAATCGATGATACCTGTAAGTATTGATTAAGCTAAGGATGCGTCGTAATGAAAAGCACATGCTATGTGGCCGAAGGAGAAAATGGGACTCATGGCTTATTCTGTAATTTTTATAACACGTCTGCGAACGAATGTGAAGATAGTCGTCTTTTAGATTGCTCTACATAGTATACATTCCAAGTTAGTATGCAAAACTAAAAGGACGTATTAGGGTTCAAGGAAACTGTTAGTGTTGTGAGATGCGATGCCTTTAGGAATTTAAGACTGTTAGTTGCCATGATACGCGTTAGGCAAGCTCCCCTTTTTCCCCGCAATTCGGGTGTCGACGTTTTAATGTGTGTCTCCTCATTACTCTGAGGTACCGTACCTGGTGATGACTTGGAGTTTAGATAGAAAGCCAGGGTTGATTTTGGTTACTAAAAAGAAGCAGAGTTTCAAAATGCAAACTTTTATGCCAAAAATGTTTCGTTTCGTGAGAAGCCTGTCCAGTAAATGAACCAAAGGAGAAGTTGTAATACAAATAGCAAATGAGAAACACTTAGGGCTTCGCCGAGTTCACCAATAATCCGGACTAGCCGGGCCCAGGTATTTGTAAAATTTCAAAGACTCGGCCGGGTAGGCTCACTGGGTACCCGTTTAAAATCAAAAAGTTTAAAGGAAATACGACCGGAACAACGTATTCGAGGAGTTTATTGATAGAACGTATCATGTTCATCATAAAAAAAGCTTTAAAAAAGTAAAAATAGCGGTATTATAATGCATTTTCTTTGGGTACATAAATATCTCCAGCTTCGAAGAATATTCTTTTAATGTAAACACTATTAAATGATGAAGATAGGAAGTACTACGAGTGTTTATTCAAAAAACCAATTTCCCAACGTTTCGGCCATATGCTTCAGCCTTCTTCGGGGTATAACAATATAAAGAAGGAAAAACGACCAATTAAAATTTTTTCATAAAAATAATTGTTATAAACTTAATGATTCCTGTAGCCATGTCATGTCGCCTGTAAACACTAGTAGCAGGACCTATACTGTAAACACTAGATTCAAAGGTAGGCCATAAGTTATTTTGTTTTTGGTAATTAACAAATGCCGAAAAGATTTCATCATAGTATGAACAAACACCGTCAATTTTTGCTCCATAAGCTAGAGGATGTTCGAAAGGAAGCGATTGAAATAACAAAATACTACTCTATACAAGTATTTAAAACGATTGTTACACCCCTGTAGGCTTGCATTCTTGTCTTTTTGACTCCATTCATTGGGTTTTGGTCATGAAAGTAAAAATATATCGTACCCAGCGAGCACCGGGTCTCGATACCTGAGGCTCGCGTGGTATGTTGAAAAGGCCCGGCTCGGCAGAGTACCGAGTCCATACCCGGTGGCCGACGCAGCCCTAGACACACTAATATACTAAAGAAAAAACTTTTGATCTACAAATTGCAGTAGTTCAACGAATTTTCGAGTTTTCTGGAATTTAAGAAGCCAATTACCATTAGCGGTTTTTTGTATCAGATAGAGCGAGAGAAGCCACAATTTTTGCTGTACTAAGCTTATACGTGCCTTTGAACCTGATCTACTAGATATTATAAATGGCAGTGCAGAAAAATGCAAGCCATTCTTGTTTTCCCTCTCCTGATTTTGAAAATACTTGCCTTGACTAGAATTCCGTTTGTTTACCATGTTGGTAAATGCAATTTTTTATCGGGTCCAGATTTAAAATTTATATCAGGTCCTTTGAGGATATCGATAATTTTTTCGCAATTCATGGAATTCTTTACAAATACAAGGGATCAACTCTAAGCATTATCTCCAAGGTCACCAATTTGTATTGCGATTATATCCAGTGCCCGATCCAAACCAAAGAATGAGTGCTTGATTATCTTTTCAGCTCATGGAACCAATTTTATTTGGTTCCTTTGAAGCTCACACTCCATTCACTGAGAGTAAATGATCACATTGAAAAAGTACTTGATACCTAAACTGAGCTCTCGCCTTGAATAAGTTACTTTAACTTTCATCTTACAAAAGTCATAATGGGGTAAGTTGTACCCCACGCTTTTGGTAGAAAAACAATGTTGTTTTACTTGTATTACATATTATGTTTATGCGGCCCACATATTTATACATCGAGTGCGCTGCTTGTGTGGGTAAGCTTGCTTTAAAACAGATCCCCCTTGTTCGGATCAGAATTTAAAAAATGGACTTTCTCCTTTCACTCACAGCTTTATATATATTTCATATATTTAAGTCAGGTCCTTGGCCTCAATTTATCTACTGCGAATGTCAGCAAAATGCCGTGTAGAGATACGGCACCAATCATCGTATAAAACTCTGTGGTTCATTTCTGTGTGATCCACCTTTTAGAAATGTAGTGTTGTTGTTACAAAATTCACACGATGTATGAATTTCACGACACGACATTTTACTTGGGCTAAGCTTCTTTCTTCGGGTTACCTATTAGCTTACATTCCACTGGGATTCGAATTTGAAAATTTTGAAAAAAAATACAGACAGCCTACAAAGTATTTTGGTCTTGGTAAGCCATGGGATAAAACCGACCTTACATTTATAATATGCATCTGAATAATTATAGAGCACAAAGTAGCTTAATTAGAAGAGTCTTTTGTGGAAATCCCTTGAACTGGTGGTTAGCATTTGTTATATAAATTAATCTCGGTATGTCTGTTCTGGTGTTTCCAAACGTCATTCCTACTTTCAGGAACCTATAACATATTTTAAAGTAGGCACAATATGATGCACATTTGCAGTTCCACAAGCATTGGCATTCGGGTCTTTACTTTGTGTGCAAGTAACTCAAAAAAACTAGATTAGTTATCTTAATGTTGATAAATCAAAATCTTTATATATTTGGCCTGTTATCTGTATCTCTGTCCTGGGGACAGTTCTTTTTCTACTTCAACTTCATCAAACATTTATGAAGATGTCTCCTCCTTCAAATTTTGCCCTGGTCCTTTTGTCCAAAGCTCTGCCGTAATATCCACAGAATTCAGACAGAACAGAACAGAATTCCACTAAATTCAAAATGCATATCTTTTACTGTTCTGGACCAGGCTTCGATTGTCTAGAGGATGGGAGACATAATGAATTAGTACTAAAAATAAGTTATAGGCATTGACAGCAGTCAAAAACAACTTTCGTCGGATCAATTTCCTAATTTTCTTTTACTATACTGATTTCTTTTGAAGTCTTTCATTCCGTAAATACAAATACATACATTTGAACCGATAAACGTTCATGTTCTAACTTTCACCTTCGCTAAAACAAAATTTCAAGATTAAAAGTCTTTTATTCTTTTTTAACAAGATTTTTTGACAATCACCTTCATTCCTTGCATAGAAAAGAGTTGAATTTGTTTTCTGTGTGAAGGAAGACGGTCTAAAACCAGAAATACTATGTTTATACTTACCATCATTAATCGCATGAGGGAGGGGGGTTGCTGCCTGTATCGGAACCAAGTTTTGAATTTTTTGTTTTTGTTTCGAAAGATGGTCCTTAACATGAGGGAGATTGGTTATTTATATCAGCGAATTTGAGAACAAACAGGAAATGTCACTCAGAGCTCTTCTGAGACATTTTGTTGACAGTTCTGTGAAAGAGGAAATTCCTCCCACCTATAAAAACAAATTGAAGTGCACAGAGTGGAAATGATAGGTCGCCTCATTTTTATCAAGTGTTCCAGACAAAAGTTGTCTCCAAAACTTGTGAGGTGGAAACGAAACTCTCTAGTAAATATCCTGCATGATTTACTAACCCCTCGCCGTTAAACATAGCACTTGTTAGCTTAAAGGTGCCTTCAGACAGAAGCGCAGCAAGCAGTTTTCTGCTAGTTTTTAATGTATTTTTTTTCTGCAGCAGCAAAAAAATACATTAAAAACAAGCAGAAAACTGCTTGCTGCAGTGCCTGTGTGATGGCACCCTAAGGCGGCATTGTATTTGCTTCCATGTTAAAATTGCCTGTAACATATAGACCCAAACAACACATAAAGTAAGGATTTTAAAGTTTTTAAAGGAGTTATATTTTTAAATTTTTGACACTTTAAATTTAATATGAACTATCGACAATTTATGCTGCTAATTTTTGAAAAAAAATTCAAAAATTTTGAATCGTTATTTTAGTTAATAGAATTAAATCGGGTAATCGATAATTATTATAAAACATCAACATCTTTAACTTAAAAATAGCCCAAAAAATTGTCGATATTTCATACTATATTAAATTTTTCGAAAAAAAGCAGAAATATTTTAAAAAATTAGGAAACTGCCATTTTGGTGCAAAATGTACACCGCGAGAATCACAATATCCCATATAGTTTTAAATACTTCGCAATACATGTAGTTGCCAAACTTCCTGTGTTGGCTATGGGATCTAGTTTCACCAAGTGGTAATTGTTACTAACGAGTAAAATAGCATCTCTTAAACTCTTAATCCGATGAATACTGACTTTTTTCGTGAGGCTTTGGTCAAACTGGATTTTGTTTTATTCTCCTTATTAAAGGAATGCAATTTTTGGCCACATTAGTTTTTAGGAAAACTTTTCGTCGTGCTTTTCATCAATATCTGGGTCTCGATTTTGCGTTTCGTAAACTATTTATCCAATTTCACGTTAATTGCCGTTACGGTAAAACTTAGTAGCCGCTTTAGACAACGCTAACGCTCAAGCCATTGCGTATTGCTTTACGAACACAGAAAATAATTCTGACTAGTTGAAAGTAAAATTACGCAACGATTTTTTCTCTCGCTATACACTATACTAAAGAAGTTGCGAAACTTCTCTCAAGTACAAAAGTCTGTTTTATGTAATTTCTGCCGAAGGATAGTTGCTATCCAAATAGGAAAAAAGTTACCGATAAAGTCTTATCCTGCAAAAATCAAGTTGTTTGCTAATAATATGAAATCAAACTTTGTTAGCGAGGGTGAACAAATCCAGAGCATCCAAACTTCCACCAAAAACTACTTTCTTCCTGAACGATGGTAAGTATGGAAAAATGTCCGAAAATGGCAATAAATGTACAAAAATGTCATTGTATAGAAAAAATTATTAAACGCTGCAGCAGCAAAAAAATACATTAAATATTAGCAGTTTTCTGCTTGCTGCGTCTCTGTGTGAAGGCACCTTAACGCCATTATGGTATAAAATCTACACACCTCCATTGAGCAAGGTAAAACAAAAAAGTAGCTGACATAAACTCAATAGTAAACTACTGGCTGTAGATGTAAAACACGTATTGCTAAATAAAGCATTATGCGACTACGAATTGATATGCAAAACGAATTACGTACAACTAAGTAACAGCAAAAACGCATTTTATGCATGATGCATTAGAGTAAAGCGGCATTCTAACTTTAAAGCATTATAGAAATAAGGCATTACACACGACGAGGTCAGACTGTTCAGAATATAAAGCTATAACTTTTAGTATTTTTTGAATTTGCTCGCATGGTCAGGTATTTCCTATTGCAGCCGCAATATTGAGTAGACCTAGTTATAATTTAAAGCGTAAGAATTAAAGTCATAATCAACAAACCTTAGTCCTTTTCTTTCAACACCAACAAAAGTGACTGAAGGCAGAACAGATATTTTACTAGTTTTACTTCATATCAGCTTGCTTGTCTGAAGGCTTTACTGAGACTGAGCTCACCAAAATTCGTAAAATTGCAAGAAATTATAAGACTAATAAGACAAGCTTATTGCGGGAAATGCGGTATGCATAAAATGGTATAATGAAAATTGGTGAATGCCTTATCTGTGTATCGCCATTTGCCCAATGCGTTTTGCATATCAATGCTCACTCAAGTAATGATTTATTTAGTACAACCGTAGAAGCATAGTAAGCCACTGGGAAAGGTTGCAAAGTGGTTGGAAAGTTATACACAGTTCTTTTCGTCCACCTAAAGCTTCCTCTTGATATGAAAATCCGCAAAGAATCTGGATTCAGCCAGTTGATGAGGTGTTTCGTCCACTGGACTACGATGCCCTGCACAAATCGTGCCACATTCAACATTTTTGTTTACCTTTTTCGCTCACGGATTACCTTACATCTTCAAAAAGAGCAAATGCTCCGATATCTGCAAAAATTTTATTGTTTGGTAAGTTTGTAGCGATGTAAGGTAAAGTGAAAGCCTCTCGGTTCAGCGTGCTTCCACTTATGTCACAATAAATCGATGAACCAATGCTCGTGAATTCTTTTTTTGAAATTTTATGAAACTACGCACTAGTACATAGTAGAAGTAACCCAAGTTGAAAGACTAATGGAACGGAGAGAAGCTAAAAGTTCAAAGAGATTTATGAGTAACAAAATACATCTCCGACTTGTAAAGAAAATATAACTTGGACGTAGAAATGGCTACGGCCACGGTTTATAATGTGACGGAAACCATTAAACCAGTTTATAAATTGTAAGAAATGATAAGTGTTTGGTGTGGAGTGATTTGAATTTATGTCGAAGGACCAGCTAGTTTGACTAGCAAATAAATTATGATGGTTTAAATGTAAAATAATGATGTTGTAGAAATAAGTGTTTGGTGTGAAGTGATTTGAATTTATGTCGAAGGACCAGCTAGTTTGACTAGCAAATAAATTATGATGGTTTAAATGTAAAATAATGATGTTGTAGAACAATTATAAAAATACTGAACTAAAATTACGTGTGACTTTAATTTGTACTTATAATTGTCTTTGTCAAAATTCAAGGTTAAAAAAAATGATGAGCTTTGTACAGCAGATAAAAAAGGAATGGGCATAGAGCTGGAGGTGGGAAGCTGCTTTATAGTATTTTTCTGAAGTCTACTTGACAGGAAAACTCCACGTCACAATGAAAAACATATTAGCATTGCGTGTATCAAAAAAAGGTAGCATACAAAAGGTACTGACGTGGCTTACAACTAAACACAATTGAAAGAAAAAACGCTCTGATTGGATAAGAATATTTTAAATAGTTCAATAGCGCACACAAAAATGAACAAAGAAAATCTAAATAACATGAGTTATGAACAGACGTGCTGAAAAAATGACATTAGTCAAGAGCGAATGACAAGATGCGACACTTGTGTTATCTTGTCCTACGTCTTCATCATTCATGTTGCAATTTTTTTGTTTTTTTTTTCTTAGAGGGTTGTACTGAAAAAAAAAACCTTCTGTTTTTACTCGGTGGGCCGATCACTTACCCATTATCAGTGTCAAAAGAGTTTTTAGTTTCAAAATTCAACAGGACTTCAAACATGTCCCAGATGGAAATTTATTTTGAGTTTGGTGACACACACCTGCAGACGGGTGGCTACATAAAAAGTTTAACGTGTTTCAAAATTTTTTATCGTGAATCGTTTGATGGAAACGTGAGTCAGAACTGCACTGATCTTTCCCTGTTGGCATGGCGTCCTCAGTATTTTTTCAAAAGATCACAAGTGAATCCTCCTCGCCTCATGGGAATCCCCTCACCTTCCAAGCCTTGCAAGAGAGACCTCTTTTTGTTCCACACCACTATAGCGCTCTTGCAACCCATCCGCATTCTTCCCCAACACAACATTCCAAAATAAGCCTGCTCATTCTATTCACATTTTTTATTCTAACTCCTCGTTCATATCAACAACCTGCGACCCCAACAACGACATTTCGTCGCTTGTCTCCTCCCTATCAAACCAGACGCCTTATAAGTTAGTCCGCTGCTTCAACAATATGAAAATCTGTGCTAACCCCCTATCCCCTTCAGACTCTTCGAAGTGTGCCCTATTCCGTCAGTGGAAATAACAATTTGGCAGATGATGCGAGTGTAAGATTGAGTATTGAGCAAAATGGTAAGAAATCTCTCGAGGGTGGACGGGTGGAAATGGATATGGTGTTGGCTAATGATGATAATGATAATGACTTTCAGAACTTGTGATTATATGGAGGAGGAAGGGTGTCAGAACATGAACAACCAATGTATGATAAGTGTGGAGCTAGCTTTCTCCCGGATATAGGCACCAACTATAGTCATGGCATGGCTATGACGGAGAATAGCCTCAAGCAAAACAGACATGATGATGACAAGCATATTAGTTATAAAAAGAGTACTATTCTGTAACATCGCCACACAAATTCCATGTACAGGATTATGTTTGAGCATCTCGCCATGTATTCCCAAACCTTGAACCATACTATGATTACCTATGTGTACACATGGTGAGATATTGTAAAATGACCCTGTGCATCGTACAGAATACTATTGTAGAAACATTTTAGTATTCACCTGGGAATGATTTCTAATACTCTTTGGTCAGCAGTACAAAATTTTTACTGTGTCTGCTGCGCAGTATATGCGATATAGCCATATTCAATACTATTCTACAACATCAAATCAAAAACGTCTTTTTCGAATGGCCCACGTAATTCCATTTTATGACGAATGCTTTCTCTTTGCACCGAACAGGTCTTACAACCTATCCATTTGTCATTCATTCCCAGAAGTAAAAGCCCCTCATTCACTTTCATCAAGGCTATCCGACTACACATTGGTCTCTCTCTGAGTCGCTTTCATACCTTTTCGGAACTGAACTGCAGGGTAAATAACACGGCTAAAAAATGCTCTGAACAAGACTCTCTTTCTCGTTATGTCTGCGAGCATGTCTATTGATATTGCTTTTATGGTAGCATATCTCAATCTACTTCTCCTGAACAGTTATTTTACGATTTATGTCTTTATTCTCTCTTTTCTGCGACCTTACTTATAGTCTGAAAATGCGACGAAATATTCTCCTAGAAAGTTATTCTTCCTTGATGAACATTGGACAACAATAAACTACTCTAGAAAAGTTTAATCGTTGACGTCATTGGATCAATACTGAACTCTCCAAATGTCTGTCGATTTGTTATTCGAACATGAATATATATCAAATCTTCTAAGAAAATTCTATCTATCACATTTCTCTACCACTTTTTTAATCTTTAAGATTCTTATCTTGCAGTTTTTTTATTTTCTTAACGTTCAATATGATCTTGTAAACCGATTTGTCTACTACTCTAATGATCACGGTTTACTCCTCTATCATTGAAAGGGAATTTCGCAAGTCTTCTTTTTCATTGAGAACATGTGCACCTACAATATTTCTTGGCAACGATTTTGTTTCCAAGGTAGGAATGAATGGGAGCAGTTTATTTCTATGTAGCAGGTGCATGGTTTCAGCTAAACATCTTATAGGCATGTTTACTCTGTTGTAAATCGGATTCTAACGAGCTTGCTAACTATGTAAATATGTTTACCAAAGTTTAGAAACATAGAAATGAATAGAAATTCGCAATTGGAAACTAATCTATTCGCAAAATGAATTTATGGTACAGTATCATTTGATGTATTATAAGTAAAAACATATACATATTATCAACTGATCATCAGGAATTGCCTGGAATTCATAATATCACAAGTTTAACTACGGTATTTCAGAGGATTGCGACAAAAAACTTGTACAGGAGAGTTATGTTTTTGTTAACAAGAAAAAGAAAATCCTCTTTCGAAACTGATGCTCATTTGCAATTCCTTTGGGTCGATGTCAACCTATCAAGAAGTACACAAAAGTTTTTGCTTTGAAAACCCCAGAAAATATTTCTTTGTAGAAAGTACAAACTCGGTAAAAATCTGAGACATTTTTTGTAATAATGTTCTGAAAAAAAAATCAGTTTTGAACTCTGTTGGCATTCGGTCTTTTGTTTGGGTAAGAAAAATACTGACTTGAATAAGAAACTTCTTCGAATCTTGCACCTTTCCTGAATCTTAAGCATTTCCCGAAAGAATATTATCGATTTTGACGGTGTATGCTTTCTTGCTTTAGTTAAAAATGACACCGTTTTCATGAATGTCAAACCCTTTAGTACTCTTCCTTTCACTGCTCTTTCTCTCAAAACGTAAAGTTATTCTTGAGCTTATTGTGGCGAAAAATTCGTTGCCAAGAAATTTGGTTCAGTTGACGGTTTGTGAATAAATTTTCGTCATTGAGAAACCTTCCTCCAAATATATATGAAGACTTTATAACGTATGACCGTGTGATTGGAAGCAAGAGAACGAGTTGAGACAAGGAATGAATCATGATGTTTCCAATTTTTCGGTAGCTGAAAAACGGTACGATTCCGTACCACGTGTGAGGGTCTCTTTGTATGGAGGGCAAAATTGAGGGACAGGGGGAAAATGAGGGCAACGAGTGTTTGTAAGTCTTTCATGTTTACAATAGAAAATGATTTCCTCTCATGTAAGGAGTATGATATTATATTCTAAACAAGAGAGAAGAAAACATTTCGATAAGTTCGTGCCATACGGAATGAAAATTGTGTCCGAAACGAACGTTGTCATAAGTTTGGAGAGAAACGCCATTAATGATACAAACAAAGATGTTGGGACTCAAAGAGGGCAATAAATTTTAAAAAGTGTCAAACGCTTGGCTAAATGTTTGGAAATGGAGGGGTTTTGCGATGAGTCTTGTTCAAGAGGCAATTTATTGATCACCTGGAATGTTACAAGGGAGGCGTACAAGTTCCACATGTGATTTATCATTGGGGCAAGGTTGAAGCTACAGCGGCAGCGGAGAGGTATGAGCAGCTTAATAATTGTGCCTTACCCGCCTAAAGCGTTAAATACAGTTAACTAGTGATTTACTTAACATGCAAAAAAACAAATTTTAATGCACCATTTTTTTCAAACGAGAGAGAGAGAGAGAGATGAAAGAAAAAAATATATTTTATGAACCTACCAGCGTACCTACCAACATGGTAGTTTTACAGCTTAGCAAAGAATACGCTGGCTGAACACTGACAATTGTTGTGCTACAAATCAAAACTCAGCTTTTTCATACGTTTTTTTGTTTACAGTGAATGAGAAAATCATGACTCGTTGTCAAGGTCACGCCTTGTCACTGGTTAAGTTGCGTTGCATCTAGTGGAGCAAAAACAGCTTACGCTCGTACAATACTATCTATCCAGCCACAGAGTCGATTAATATATTTTTTATGAACGCAGACTAGGTTCAATATTTCTCTCTCCCTGATCAGAATGGAAAAACGATATTACATACCGTAAAACTTCAAAAGAAAGCCCTCGGCCAAAAATTGAGATTTCCTTCACGACACCCCCCCCAGGCGATGATTGGAGACCCGGTGAAATTTAAATTTGTGCGTTTAACTGATTTTAATTTGTTTTAATTTAGATTTTCATGAATTAAATTCAATTATTATTATATATTTCAATGACAATTTCATTCCCAGTGGCTTGGATTTCGTCCTTTTCTGTTGCAAAACGTTTATCTTTGTCGATATTGTGGGCTTGATCCCTGTGTTATACTCGGCGTCACTTAGATTCCCGCAGTTCTTTGGAAACCCGGCGAAATTTCAAATTTTACCTCTTCGCCCCGGCGATCTTTAGAAGTTTTACTGTATATACCGGATTGTTCATAAACACCTCACCATTAAAAACTACAAAAAAAATGCTGACATACACACCTTGTACAGGGTTACAGCTTAACATCTCACCATTCATCCATAACCCTTTGCATGAAAAGATATTTATACCCTGTACATCGGCAATACAATTTTCTTGTTTCTCTCACGACAAAAAAAAACCCATTGCTAATTTCGGCATATGTAACTTGACACCGTGCAACGTTATCTTGAAAAAAAAACTTGACTGTGTCGCTTCATTGCCTCAGTTCATTCCTACTTCTATTTTTTTCTTAACTGATCTCTGTAGTCATTGAAAGAGGAGTTAGTCATAAATAACATTAAATTGAATGATATTTCAATGATCAAAGAAAAAAAATCATGTACAGTAACAAACCACATCCTCTGCTTCTTCTTTTTTTATCTGTTCTGCAGTCATGACGAATGGGTAAAAAATATGGCTAAGATGCCACTCCACTACGCTAAAACGATAAAAAAAAAGAATGAATCTGCGAAACAAGGTTTCATCTTTTCAGTTTTCCAGTGGCCCTCTGTACATGTAACATGAAATCTCGTTGCTTTATTTTGGTTTTGTTTTTTTAAAGTGTGCACGTGTGTTTCAATACAAAGGAGGGTTAAAAGGAAACTCTTTTATTGGCTAATTAGCATGGCTGCAATACTAAAGAACGACTCTCCATGACTTTTACATATTAGGTTTTTAAAGAAGTGAAACTATATATATGACTGTCCCTAGGAAAAGGGGAGATGTCGTATAAAAACCGAAACGGGAAAATCTACTCTACGTTCGTTTTTTTTCTGAGAAATATGCAAAAGCGTAAAAATGTAAAAGTAGCGAGAAACTAATTTTTGCTACTTTTATACTTGCGCTTTGGCAAATTTGTCAGATAAACGAGTGGAGAAGAGATTTTCGGGTTTATTTTTCATACGACATTTTCCCATTTTCCTAAGGACAGTCACATTGATAAGTGTTTCTATTGACGCACAACATAAGCTCCAAGGCCACAGTTCAAAACAAAGTGACGTGGGTTCTACGAAGTAATTTATTTCAACCCGGTAATGTTTTCTGAGGAATGAAAACCCTTTTTGAAAAAAAACTTTATTAAAAACGTAAATAGGAAGTTTTTTCCCTTGGGGGTTTGGACTTTTTTTAAAAAACGGAGGAAACCCCGTACAAATTAGTATGAAACAAAGTGTTAGTTAGTGTTAGTTAGTGTTAGTGTTAGTTTTTTTTAAATTGTTACGTAAATAGGTAGTTATTATAAAATAGTTTTCATGCAACTGTTTTTTTTTGTACAAAAATTTATGACTTTTATGACTTTTATGAATTGTTAGTGAATGTGACGCCCCCAAAAAAATGTTAGATAGTTTTTTGTTTCTAGTGGGCGTGTTTATGGGGCGATTTTTTTGAAATTTTGCATAATGGTCCGCCAGGTATTTATAAAGGGTTTTGGTAGGTTTGCGAATGTACGCGTACAAATTTTCATGCGAAAATTTTGCAAAATGTGCAAACGTTGTCCGATTCGTCCCAAATTTAATATATAGGGAAATTAATAGCAGGGAAATTGATAAATAGTGCAATTAGTGCAAAATTATAATTTTTTAAAATTTAATTTTTACAAAAAAAGTAGTTTTATTTCCGATTGTGTTGAAACTTGGTACACGTGTATAAATGAGTGTAGTATTTAGTTTTTAATAGTTTATAGTGTTAAGGAATGCTAATTAAATTTTTAAATTGTTTTTTTATTAAAGTGCTTGGCCATTCTAAGCTGTATTGCCTGTCTAAGGCTTCCAGACCTTGGATTTATGACTATGAAGCATTTATGAATTGAAACAAAACAAATTTATTTCACCATGGTTCATATGTGTGATTAATGCACAGGATGTTTTTTGAAAAAGTGCACATAATGCATTTATATCTACCAGACACGACATGCATTGATGAATTCTGGATACAAAAAAAATGAGGAAACACAAAACAAATTCAATGTGATAAATCTTTATTTTTTTATACATACCATCACCATCACATCAGTTTTTATACACTTTCTTTAATTTTTTTTGGATTTTTTGTTGCATCTTACGCTAGTACAAAGTAAAAAAAACATTCATGCTTCTCATGCACACTGTTAGCTACATGGTGCTTAGAACATAATAAAAGTAATTAAAATAATATGTCTAGTCTAGACTTATACATATTTTCTCTAGTTTCCCTATTAGCTACAGATATTTTCTGTACATACGTGTTCATTTGATGAAACTCAAAAT
>VICI01002523.1:0-16319 GCA_019593645.1 Akabosia matsudoensis
GCTGTTGTCACATACAGTATTCCACTGGAAAAATGAAAGTAATATGGATAAACAAACAGATAAATCCTACATAAAAAATCATGGCGCTGTCAGGAATCACTGAGGATTTTCATAACTTGCATTTTATAGGTTTGAAACATGTGCGTTGTTGAAAGATTTTTATTTTGAGAAGCCAATACGTTAACTTAATCCGTCCTAAGCTATGTTGCGCGCTTCACATACATATATATGGCATATGGCATAGAATTTCCTTGTCAGTGATAAATTCACGCTATTTTTTAAATCAATAATTTTACACCGTCAAGTTGCCAGCATTGACTTAAAAGGTTAAAAATATTATGTAAGAGGATTACTGGACCTAAATGGGTTAATTAGTCATTACTGAAATTTACCTCCGTAACTATTGTTGATTTGTAAGTAGAGAGATCATACTTCCAACCGTATTTGCATGGAACTATTGGGTAGTAAAGAGTAGTGTGACTGTCGCCAGCACTAAAACCACCGCTTGTGATAGATGTAGTTGGGTGTGTATGATCCGCTTCCTCATAAATCTTTATCAAAGTGTCAGATCCATTCATTAGGGCTAACACTGTTACTTCATCCACATCATACATTTTACATTGGCTAAACACCACTCTCCCGTCTCGCTCTTCTAATGGAATGCTGTCAAAATATTGTCAAAAAATACACACGTTTACGTTTCAGGTCATTTAATATACTGCCAAAAAAGAGAATAGCAGAGAAAGAATGATCAATGATCCCTTTTCGATCGAAACGTTTCTTTCTCTCTACTTTCCTCCAGTGTTAACTTAAGTGGCAAGTAGTTTTCATGCTTTATAAACCGCAACTGTTTTATTTCCGCATAGGCTTACGGCGAACAGCAGCACAAAAGGAAGGCCTATTCGGTACTAGTCCGTTACAGACGGGAAAAGGGAACATAATCATCTTCTTATTGATATGAGCCTCGGGCAGAATGTTTCTAACGAAAAGATTTTCCTTTATAGTCGTAGTTTAGCATTTTCTCAAATATAACATACAATAAAATCCAATACGTTCCTGGTAACATTTCTTCCACTGTGTTTATTTATGCATCCATTTTCTTTTGTTTTCTTTGAGAATAGGCTCTAAAGGAAATGTTCAAAGGAACCTATCAGTACAAGTAGACTAATTCTAGAAGCGTTAACACTGGAGAATAATGGATTTCCTACATATCCCTGAAGGAACAAAAAAACGTAGCTTCTACAAAAATACCTGATATTTTTAATAAACTCTTCTGTATAGTTCAATACTTCAAGGAACGGGATTCGGCAGTAGTGATCCGGCGTAGCAGACATGAAAAGCTGAAATATTTTAATTGCAAAAAATATAGTCAGAAATGAACTTCCTGGAAAAAGTATGTAACAAAAAATTACTAATTCAACCTATTCGACCTGATTATATGCATGAAATCCTACTGGGACGAACCCCGGAAGTAGAACAAAGGCTAGGAGAAGCCTTTGATATGTGCCGAATTCGTCTACATCTTCCAAGATTGAATCAAACGGGTCTTTCATATTTATGTTTTAAATAGCACACGTAGGCACTTCACAAACTGATGATTCCAAGTGAACCTGGACTCACGGTTTTGCACACATTAACCTCAAGAGTCTTGGGATATAGATTTAATTTGTACGGGCACAAAACACATACTAGTAGCATTCATCTGTATTCAGAACGCACTTGTGAGCACTTCAATACATCGATGGCACTGGAACCACGCTGTTCTCCTGCAATACTCAATTGTTTCAAAATGAACAAAGACCTAAAGTATGGAATAATGTATTTGGGGCAAAGTGAAATCTTGAACAGCACGAAAGGAAGACACAATCAAGGATTCAATCTGCGTCTTTGTTCTGCTAAACAGCTTTTGCTTTGTCATGAAGAGTCAATATAATATAAACTCAGTGTAGAAATATTTACTGGATTCATACCGGGTTAACGTGCTATTTGAAGCTTTTGGCTAGAAAAGCACTGATTTCTGAATGGCCCATATGAGTGATTTATATTAACAATCCTTTTAATTAGCAACGTCCTCTTCCTGTTAATAACGCAATTCGGCGAAGGATGAGTACACATCCAAATTAATGGGTGAAATAGAATTTGGAACATAAACTAATGGAAACCCATGAAGAACCGCTAAACATTAGGAGCTCTAACTAATGTCTGACTATGTAAATTACAAATAAAAATGCTTACGGGGACACGTGTCTGTCTGGGTACGGGATCAGTCGGAGAATACTAACCTGATGAAAGAGTGTGCTGAATCACAGTAAAATTTACGCTTTAAACTTTTCTAATCCGTAAATTGAAATCTTGGCAATATGAAATTGAATACTTGCAACCACAAAATTGTGACCAAACAAGTTTAAGTACCTATACACTGGTCTCTAATAGGACTTCAAGTTACAAACAGTTACAAGATCACAAAAGGCTTAAGCTGCCGTCATATTTATGAAAAATATATTTTATACGGTAGACAATACGCGACCCCTAAACTTGAATGAAAAATCTTTGCTATAACATCTCGAACAATGAATGCGCGGAAAAAAGAAAAAAGCTGCTATTGCTGCAATGTTGTCAGACTAATGAATGTGCTTTATCTATGTTTGTAATTTTAGAACTTAAAGTACTAGCGTGGCAAAGATATTCACGTTTTAGACGCATTTTGACAGATCTCGTGTCAGTGTCCACCTGTCCGCAAAAAATTGAAAACGCCTCTGTGGATAAAATGGCTTTCTAAATTTTATGCGTGGGTTCAGCTTTTTTGTGGTCAGTTTGGAATGTTGTCCGAAACTGTATACAAACATATCGGGTTCGAAAGTTCTCGTTGTATAATTCCATTATGCAGTTGACGTTTATACGTTGTCGACAGTTTTCTTGACATTTTAGAGCTTCGAAAGTTTCCTACCGAACTAGTTGATTTACAGGCTGTATTTTTTCTTGGATGCTGGAACAACAAACGGTGCACTGAACCAGGATTATACAAAGGTAATGGATCAATGAAGTGTTGTTATATGGATCCTGACTCTTATACACGCGGCTGTAAATGTTTAAGTAACAATTCCCAAATGTGTACACATCAACCAAATAGAGTTTTACTTGAAGCTTCCAGTTTATTTTTAAAGCAGTATATATTTTCATTCTGGGACAATACAGATTTTGATTTACACAATTTACTATGGGCCATGGGCATATATAATGTTTTTTTCATACAGTAAGCGGGCAGTCATTTTTAGCGTAAATTTTTAAAATATATTTATGCATATCTTTTTATTGGAATTAATATAGATTGAGTTCTGGTGAAAGTGACCATCTACCTAACTACTGGAGATTTGCCATGTGAAGGTGGTCAAGACTTTATATTGTATATTTTTGTCGTCAATCCTTATTCATCCGATGTTAATTGTCTATTTTTACACAGTTTTAACATAATTTCACTAAATTGAAGAAGAAACAGTGAAAATTGCTGACGTTACATGTCAAAGTCTGAAATCGCATCATCGTAACCTTCACTTTACGAAGGGCGGATCCACATTCCCACGAGTTTTGAGGAAGAGTCAGCTTAAGAAGGTGGACTCAGGTGTGCCACTTTCGAATTGAACACTAAACTTGTTGGTTACACTAAAAATCTAGCGGTGCAGGTTTTTTTTCTTTCAAATTTTGAGAAGTACTTTCATGAACTAATGTCCAGATTGGTTTTTGGCACGAGATGCGCGTTATTGTGTATGAGTTCTAGTAAAGTACATTAATAAGAATGAACACCATCAATAACCGTCATTATCGTATTTTAACTGTGATTAACTTTAGCAACAAATTATTCTTGTGTAAGGCTTACAATGAACGATTTTCTTTGCGTTTATAATGATCATACAAGATAAGACGAACTAGTATCTGCAAATCCGTTCAATCACTTTCGCTTGAAACGTTAGCGCTGGAATCAGTTTAGCTTTGTACCAACATGCATAGATTTTTTGTACAACAAACTTGTGTTTTGAAAGTCGGACGGTCTTACACCTAAAATATCAACCATCCTTTGGTACAAATATCCGAAGTTTTAAAAACAAAACTTTTAATAGTAAAATGTCAAATGTTTTGCGGAGACTTAAATCAAGATGTGAATGTGTTATGTACGAAAAGGAATGATGAAAATTGCATATAGTCTGACAAAGGAAATAGTGTCCAGTCTTATTATTGAGTGCTCAAAAAAGATCGTTACCGCAATGTGGAAGCACAAAACAAGCAAACAAAAACAGAATTCATGCATAATTCAAATCACTTTTTTAATTCATCAAACCTTCAATAAGTCAACATAGTTTAATAAAATGGCTAATCACAATATGTAATTATGTTATGTTTTTTTTTTGTAAAATGAAAGATTATGAGAAACAAAGTAAAAAAAGCACGAAAAATGTTAAAAGCCAAGATGGGCTTTGAGTCATAACCCATTCACTGCAAAAGGTTTCTTTTTCACTTGCTGCTGACCAATTCAATCATTCTTTCACAGTCTTCCTTTACGACAGCGATTTTTACTATTAAAAAATACGAAAACAATTTTAGCAAGAAGAAAACTAAATAAGAACAATACTGAAGAGACGGTTCTATACATCGAATGAAGTTACGTGAAAGAATCAATCTCAGCACAAAAGGTTAATTAAGTAGTAGGTTCTTTACCAGCAAATGCGGGTATTTAAATAAAAAAAATCCTCCACGGAACGACCATCGTTTGACTAAGCCGTAAGACGAAAATTTAAGGTTGCTTTAGCTCGCAAGCAACATCTTTACAATCGAATGTTAATTTACACCACATTTTTTAAGATCTATTAGATTTTATACGCTTATTAACCTGTTAAATATGGACTAAGTCCGCGAAAATTTTTATCAATTTGTAACTGACTATTACATTTAAAAATGCGCTTTCACGTAAAATTCGTAAATAGTTTCTCTTTACATAGTTGATCTTATGCGCAGGTTTATGACTTAACGCTACACATTAAAGTTTTCTCTTCTTTTTACACTATACAGTAACACAGCTTACAATTCTTTATAGTTTATTGTGTAAATAATTTTAAAACGATAACAGTACTATTCAAACATTGACTACATCCTCGTCATTGGAAACTTTTCGTAAACGTCCCAGACCAATGCTATCATGTCCGTTAGCAGACTTCTGGTCATTACTTGGGTCCCACCTTTTGGTTACCTGTAATTAGCAAAAACAATCAGATTTTGAGGACAGAAGCAATGAAAAACTTTCAGCTTGTCAGACAAATCATTCATTTCGCATTAATGCACACTGAGTTCAACTTATTGAGGACGAGCAAGAGACAGTAATTTTTGGATAGATGCACATGGCAGTATAAGTATTATTATTTTGAAAGAAAGATAGAGCTTCATTTGCGCGCAACAAAGGTAATAATGCAAACCCAGCTGGACTTTCTCTGAAATGTTAACACTTTTAAGACAAAGATAGTACATTGCTACACCATGAAAATGACTATTGTTTTGACTATTACATAGAAGAAAAATAACTTTGACAAATTTTATACGATTGGAACAATTACATCAAGCAACGTACAAAGTCAAGGTATGAAGAGTTACACGCAAACTGAGAAAGCGTTAGTTAGAAAAAACAAACAGAGGGGTTATATAATAATCAGACAACGAAGAATACAAAGCTGTCATGGAACGCACTAGCTACACTTACAGGTTTATCAGTCGAGAATTTCCGTAATGGAACTTTCCAAACCTCATTAATGGAATTATGCTTAGTCCACTCCTGGATGGATACTCTGGCTCGGTTGAAATCTACACATGAATGGATTAATAGGCAACAAAAAATATATTGAGAGAAAAAAAAAAAACATAACGCGGTAGAGCTAAAAAATAAACTCTCACAAGACAAGTAAGAATTTGAAATGTCAGCGTAAAATTGAAAGCTATATCGAGCTAAAGTCACTGCTTCAATTAAAGGGAAACACGAGACTATTGCTCAATAAAAAAAAACATGCATAACACAAAAAAGAAACAGAAAAAAGTAGTACAAAAAATTGGTAAAGCCATGCATGTTAGCTGCCAAATTGTGTGCTTTATTTTATAAGTATGCAAAAACGTGAGTCATTATTTTTATCGCTTCATGCAAACCTTGCTGATGCTCGATAGTGGTTCCAGTCGAAACGTTGCGTGGAAGGGAGTCTGCTTTCTTCTTCGGAATATCATCTTGTTGGCTTTGCTGACGGGCGAGTGAGGCAGCGAGCTCCTTTACCGATCTCTTTTCACTTCCCCACGCTGGGAGGGACACAGGTGAGGTGGAATACATGTCAGGGTTGTTGTTGTGACTTGTCGAACTATTATCTCTATTTATACTACTAAGTCCATGGCTGTTAACATTGTTGCTGCTTCCAAAGCCACCGCTAACAGATCCACTGTTCACAGTACCGCTTGAACTAACTAGGTTACTAGACTGATTCTGATTATTAGAAAAAATAGGAACGGGATGATGATTACTTGGTGACGATGAAATGTTTGACGAGTTAACGGGGAGCGACAATGGCTCTGAAGCGAGATTGGAAGACTTTTCGACACTTGAATGAGACATTGACATGGGACTGGTTTTCCCAGTGTCTCCTCCGTGATCGTCGAGGAGGTCACCAGAGTCGGGGGTGTTGGCGTTGGATGCATTTGGGCTTGAGCCATCGCTTCCTAATGAATATTCTCCTGCAAAGGCAATATCCTTTTTTATAAACTTAATGGATTACATTACTTTATACAAATTTGATGTAGGTTTAGACCATACCTGATCGTCTGTCAGCTCCCACATGAGACCATGGACGAGGTTTAGGCGCAACAGGTGGTGGTCTTCGTGTCACCACGGAGCTAACATTTTTACTAGCAAATTTTTCCTTTGCTTCACTCACGGACACTCCGAACTTCTCTTTCGTTTCGCTGACAGAGACTCCAAACTTTTCCTTGGCTTCACTAACTGAGATCCCATATTTCTCTTTTGTTTCGATCAAAGAATTCAGCTTATCCTTGGCCTCGGCAATCGTGGATGAAACCAACTTTTCCTTAGTTTCACTCACAGTCACTGAATTCGTAGCATTTGACACTATCGTGGTTGTACTTGTGACAGAGTTTTCTTCGGTTTTTGTTTTGCTAATACTTCCCGAGGTCGAGTTAACGGTTGAATTCGAAACCGCACTGGAGGATGTTGTGTTCAAGTTGGTGTACAATCCAGAGGTCCTTTTCTCCTGCCGGGCTTTCATCTCCGCCATAACTGAATTACCCATTGAAACACCAATTCTTTGAACTGGGGACTTTTGTCCATCATCATCTCCGATAGGGCTAATAGATCCACCTCCATGCGTAGGCGTTAATAGAGTATCCCTTTTCATACCTGGCTTTTCCAGACAGTCTGTAGACTTCGATCTTGGAACTGCTTCAATGGAAAGCTTACTGGAAATGCTGCATGAGTCAAATGATCCGGGGCTGGTCCTCTCTGACGCATCGTCAACTTTAAAGGTCCGTGATGAATGCGTAGGGGTCGACTGAATACTATCATCGGCTGTACTGGTCATCGAAATCATCAACGAGGTACTGCTATACTCCATGAAAATACAAAGTAACGCCCATTAAATTAAATATTTCCACATGAAAACATCTCAGGATACCAATCCAAAAAATTTTCCTAACCATTCATCAGAATCTGGTGTAACAATAGGTGTTGGTGTCGTAGACCCCGGTCTGAAAAACGTCTCCAGACCCTCTTGCATACTTGAAACTTCTTCAATTAACTCTGTTGGAGGTCTCACACAAGGCCGTGTTGGCGCTCGTGTTTTAGGCTTTTTGGGCCTCGCCTTGCCAAGATGTTTGAGTTGTTGAGGAGACACTGGGGGTAGTTCTAAAATGCATAGGAGAAGTTACGTAAACGTCATTAAATGTATAGTAAAAACCGCTCATAACAATAAGCTTCGTTTTGGCAAAGTACCTTCAATAGTTTTAGGAATGCTTGGCAATAAATCTGGGATGTCATCCGCAGAAATTCCTTCAACACAGTCAACCACAGACTTGGGTCTGATCCGCCGACCATGAAGACCTTTCCTTTTCGCTTGTAATTGTGGAGTTGCCTATTATTATTTAACACAACCATATCGAATTATCTTTCACACGTAACATCACATGTAATATGGCATGCAAAATAAAAAAATCATGCTTTGAAGAATATAGATGGGAAAATCAAAAAATGACAAATTTACAAAAACAGTATTTTTTCATACTACTGATGGGAAACTCTGTGTTGGAACTGTTTTCCGAATTCCCCAAAAACACAAAAAAAAAAAAAAAACTATACAATACAAACTCATGCAACAAGCAAGCTAAACTTAAAACAAAGGAAGGATTTCTTTGCTAAAAAATAATTAAAAAACTGGCAAAATCAAATACACAAGTGTTTTCATAACTCTTTTTTTTGTTAACGTATTATTGTATAAGGCAGAAGTGGTGAAAGTAATACTGCTACTAAAATAGACACATTCATAAACTCATTAACTCATAAAAACAACAATCAAGGGTTTTTGTGCACTCCAACTGATCTACTCGCTACACTAAAGTTTTCGTTTAAATATCTAATAAAACTTTTGAAAACCGTAATCTGTCCTGGGATATATACTTACGAGATTTAGGTAATCCAGCTTCTGCAGAGTACAGCCCATTACAAAAAATACATGTTCTAATTATAGTTTGCATATCTTTTCAAAAAATGTTCTCTTTAGTTTGTACAGGATCATCAAAATCTAATTTTTTCAACATCTATTACGCTAACATTTTCATCGAAGCTAATCTGCGCCGCGCAATTGTGTTCTTTTTTTTTACATAATTACATCTTCAATACTTTCCGTTGAATTTTTTAAAACGTACCATTGGGGACTGATCAGAGAGTTGTAAATTTCCTTCACTTATTGTCACTGTTCTCTCAGAGTCGTCCTTTGACATTTCACTAGGACTAGAGCGAAGCCTGGTTTTCAGAACATCAGGAGTGGACGAACGTTTCTTACTAGCGTCGTTCTGGACAGATATAAAGTTATTTTGTGTCAATACACTTGGAAAACATGGAGACTAGCGAATAAAAAAATGTTATACAGCAGTTTACGTCATGTAAACACGCAAACTTACCAACTGCTTGTGACATTTCATGAGTGAGTCAATAGCTCGATCTACGAGCTTATCTGAAATGTGAGCTGCGACTGCCAAATGGACCTCACTACAAATGAAATAAATAATATTTTTGTGAGCAATTTCAATCAGTAAAAACGTAATCTAGAAATACGCAACCAGAAAGATTGAAAAATTAAGCCTGGCTCTTTTAAATCCTATTTATCAAACTAATAAGCCATGATCGTAAATAGGTTTTCAATAATTTTCCACATGACAATTGTGATCATATCACATAATAATGTATCCATTTAGTCCTATCCTGAATGTACGGCTTTGAAAATCCGTCTCTATACATGGAATTTTGCTTCTGTGCATTAAAGTTTGTTTGATAATTCGCTACGGTCAATGGTCAAACCATGAAATTAAATTTGAATCGATAGGAATATCCTTACTCGCATTAATATATTTTTCCATCACGCAAAACACTCCTGCTCTATTCACTGCTTATGATTTGATTTCAAACTCAAAACGATCATTTCACATGCATGTGAACGAAAACAACATTTTCCCTAGATAAAAGTGGAACACCACATAAAACTATTTATTTATTTAGTTCCAGTCAGTCAAAGTAAAAAATAGTGATTTTAAATATCAAAACAAAGAGGTCTCGCTTCCTTTTCCTACTTTACATACGCAATTCATATATCATGTGGCTGTCATCCTTTCCTGGTTGTTTATTTACGATAGTTTGATTATACAGAAGATTACAAAAACGCAGGACCTAGTTGCAAGTCACATTTACAAAATAAAATGACGAATACTTACTTCAGCTTATTGATGATATCTGTTCCAGCCATATCAACGACACAATGACGGACAAACTCTGGCTGTATGCTGCTTTTATCGATACAACCCTGTTTGATGTCTTCTTTTAAACCCTCGTCGCCCATCAAACTTGGACACTTCTCTTCAGTTAGCTCTAATACGTTTTCAATATTTCCCTGTGCCAATAAAACACGCGGTTGTGTGAATACAAGCAAAACAATACCGCGCTATATACTAGCGCGTCACTGCATAGCGTTCAAAAAATTAAGCGATTTCCAAGGAAAAAATCAATCGCAATATAAAGATAACAAACATGAAAAGTGTAAACACAATTTCCATGCAGTTTCTCAAAACTTTGCGCACAACTGCTTTGGTTAATTTTCCTTTTAGTTCTCTGCTAGTAAAGATTAATTTCGTTTTAAAAAACTTTTGGAAGAAAAGAAAACTTTCCACCAAGGAATTGAAACGTACCTGAATATGTTGTGAGAGCATTCCATGCAGATCATCCGCCAAGGATTGCAGCTTTCTCTCAATTACCTTACCAGCTTCACCTTTCTGCTCGATTAGCTCATGAAGGTTCACTAGCAACTGTCAAAACGGGAAAATAAAAATGCAATAATCTTTTAGTGGCTATCATTGAATAAAGGCCATGTAAATCCATGCAACAATTCTATGCGCTTCCTACTCATATCACCAACATGTCATCTAGCAACCAGGCTATGAGCAGTTGGCAGTAGTATGCTATAGGTACTTGTAGGGTAACATTTTTGTATGCATTATATTTCTTCATTACATTATCAATTTGAAAATAATAACCATGATTTTAAAAAGCAATCCGGATATTTACAACAACAGTTTTTTCGTAAACTACACTTTGTACTTATGATCAACATTCGTAAAGTTAAAGCGTGCAGTACAATTCAGCTTTTGCAGAACTCATTCTATCGTTTTCATCACTGAAAGTTTGCTATCTGAATTGTGTTGCTACTGTAGATTATACCTATGGTCCCCTCACATGCAAACATTCTTTTTTCATGAATATAGAATGAAACCAAGATTGAATCTTGTTTGACAGACAAGAGCATACCGTATGTATTCGAAGTAAAACTAGACGAGATGAACTGTCTACACTCGCGTCATCACAAAACTGCTAATTTATGACAGAAGGAAAAGTTTATAACAATGTAACATGTTATTAGTACGCGTATGCAACAAATAAGCTAATTTTTTATCTTTATAATTCAAAGCTATAAAAATGCACGCAAAAAATTGAAATCAGCGTTCAGTAAACAAAGATGATGCCAACCTTTATGGCAGGATGCTACCATACATATTTATAAGTGTATCAAGTTTAAAATCTTCTAATATCTAAGAGCAAACTTATCAGAGCTGTTAGACATCTTGCGAATAAACAAAAAAAGATGCATCAATCTCGTCATACTTTTGATCATCATCACATTCAACTTGCTACAACAAAGAGGTGAGCTATTTTCATCTGAAAGCTGGGAAAACAAGCGGAAAGAGAAGCAGGAAACTGGTGATCATAATTGCATACATCAGGCTGACACATGTTCATGTCTACTTCGAACTATGTTTCAGTATTTTTTGTAATGCAAGATCAATTTAGAAGAAATAAGTAATATTGCTGGCGGGGAGACCAGAAGGCTTGCAAAAGGGTTAAAACAACATCCCCATGTGTGCAATAATTTTGCAACACACTTTCAGCATAAACTCATCTCATTTTATTGTGGTTATGCCCTTTCTCTACAAGTGCTCGAATACTTTTTTGATGTTTGGTACTTTGCATAAGTACTGGTTTTCAGTTCAAACAACATTGACAATAATTATTGGTTTTTAAACTGTTTTTCTTTGGGTCTTTAAGCGTCATAGTCATAATGAGTGTCTGTAAACTGCCAGACGTTTCGTAGCAGGATGTTGGTTTGGCATTGGCAAAACTGAAAGGTGAATTATACGTGTTAACTCAAAATTTCTTATAAAGGATTTAGCCAACAAACTAAGTACTACACGCAGAGATTGATGAGACGTTCAATCAAGTTTACAACCAACAATTGCATCTGGTTCTAGCAAGGCAAAAACATTTGGGCGATAAACATTGGCGTTCAATCAATTGTGAGGGTAATAATTGAGTGATGAGATTCCTTTTCTTGATGATCGATGGTCAATCAAGGAGAGACTTTGGGTGAGAACCTTGGGTATGACTATAGAGATTTGATTCAATCATTAAGTATCGTGATAACGTGTTAATTTGAGCTCATAAGCCAATTGCTATTATACTTAAATACACTATATATCCATGCTCGTTGCCAACATATAAAAATATTTATCACTTTGTATCAGTAGGTACATATGTGCAGGTACTGCGTTTAAAGCACTGATTTAAAGAAAAAGTGTGACTTACTTGTTTCGCCCTTTCCGAATCATGTATCAAGTTTTCTGCATGCACAATCACGTCAGCATTGGCGTCTCCCGATGGCGAGTTAAGTTCGTTCTTCCTAAGTAACTTGATTCCGTCTTGAGTTTGGCTTATCAACTTGTCCACAGTTTGCTGCGCAGAACTCAACAAAAATCCCTGGACAAAAAATAGAATATTTGCTTGAAAACCACCTTAACGTAAACTCGTAATTGCAAACTTATTAACAAAGCCTACCACCTTAAAGTTTTTGAGATGGCATTTTAGGATTCATTATACACATTCAAGAAAATAAGACGCTATTCTAAAACTTTTGAAAACTGACAAAATACTTTCGCAACATTTTTAGTTTGTACACAAGCTCTCATCTTATAACGACCATTGACTGTAGATCGAGTGAGATCCGAAGGTAAAAACTACAGAATTCAAAGAGAACACCTTTCTATGCACACCGAGAGTAAATCCCTGATTGAAAACAAACTGTACATCGTGTTCACTTAATTTCTTAGAACGATCTTTGTTGTTAGCATGAGCCATTTTTATTTTATACATGCCTGGTCAATGCACTGTAGTGTGTCACAATACATTCTTCTTAAAATGTACGCACATCATCACCAACAACCGTCGTGATTCTCTTCTCCTCCCTGCGTTGATGATAATGATTGTTGTGAAAATTCTCACAAGACTTTTTATGCAGAAAATGCGAAGATAGTTACGCGTAGAGTTTGTCCCATAAAATGTTTTAATGCTCTAGTAAAGCTCCAAGTCATATAGGCAGATGTTTCGTATCGCGTTCCTTTTTTACTTTCAACGGTTCAATATTAAAACTCTATTTCATCCTCATTTAATTCAAGTTGAGAAGACTATCTAGTTAGAAAATTGAGATTTGCTTCGCTGTCAATATAGTCATGGTCATTTTTAGTTAGTTTTTAATCTAATGGTATACACGTATGAGGGTTTTGGTTGGGAAACATTTGAATTAGAACAAAATTAGGTTACACTGCTGTGGTCTGTTGTGCAAAAAACGAAAATCTTTCCCAATTTAGCTGTCAATGACAGTAACATCCTGTTTTAAGGGGTATTAAGTCATAGCTTTTAGCAATTCTTCAATGGCTAACTGAACATAAAATGTCGTACACAAAAGATTTATACGGAATGTCTACGCTATATACCAATGTACAAACTTTAAAAGAGAGGATATGTGCTTACCTGTTGAAGTCTGAAAGCTTGCTGATTGTTGCTTGTCTTTTTGGGTTGTGAATTACGATAAATCAGGTCTTGAATTCTTTTTAAGACGTTCTCCGATTTTCTCTCCAGAGACCTTCATGCATGGGAGCGCATCATGAATTGGGTATGGCATATAGCGAACGCTCATATTACTGAAAATAAACGAACAACAAAGATTAGTACAAAAAATCAGCGATCCGTTACTCACCAAAAATATAATTCAACATCTGCGCATTTCATTTCCTATATAGTCACTAAATATGTGATTACAGCTTTGATATACGCATGGACTAACTTAAATGAGCACACGTTATATTTTCCCGAAACACCACCAGTACAAAAGATTGGCAGATGTATACGGTATTCTATTCTATTTGAATTTAACCGAAAACCAACCAGCATTAACGTATTAAGTATGCTACATATTACATATACAATTAGGTATACACAGCCAAAATAATAGTTCGCGATATCTCATAATGTAAATACTACGCAGATAAGATTTTGCTATCATCCTTTAAGCTTCAGTAAAACCTTCGGGATAATGAAGCCATGATCACACGCACTTTACAGAAAAATGGATCGGGACAGAAAATCAACATGTGTTTCGCATATTTCACGATCAAAGGTACCTCCAGCCGAAAAATTATATCTGTCACACTACACTGGTGTTTTACAGCGTACTCTCATTCTAATCAGAGTACCGAACACCAGCGCGTCAAAATAAAGTCATCGAGCTTAGTGAAAATACAAAAAAAAAAAAAAACAACGAACGTTGGTTTTACAATGATTTTCTTTCTTTGTCAGTAATTGAAACGAAAAATTCATCGAATGCTCATTATAGCCTACCATTCGATTCTCGTTGATTATTTCAAAAATGTTTATTTTATGCATCTTTTGTGAAAGGAAAAGCGTTTGACTATTTGTTTTTCACGTCTGAGTTGAGCGAAACAAATCAATATTTTTTCATCATTTACTTTGACAAAAAAAAGAGACGAAGAAATCAAACAACCGATGTACCTATTCAGACGGATCAATCGTCTCATAAAAATTCATAGTTGATAGTGTTGAAAAACGTTGTAAATAATAAATTTCAAACCTGCTCTACTAGATAAAAGGTTCGTTTATGAAACAACTTTCATCCATTTGCCAGCAACTAAGCAAAATATCACTTTCTTTTCTAACACCTACTCATGCATAAAGCCATTATTTTTAAAAGGGTACAAATAAAACATGTGTCAATGCATTGTTTATCTAGGTATTTTGTTAAAAATCTCAAGGATATAGAATTAATAAGTGCAATTTTTATACCGCCTTCATGAAAAACCCTAGATAAGATTTTCCCATCACACTCATCTCGCACAAAACAATTTCGATATTTGCATACAACATGTCAAGCAGTCTTCGAAAGTTATTAGCTATGTCCTATAAAACACAGATAATGTTTTGTTTACAAAGATAAGACAGTTGCATATGCCTAACTACAAAAAAGAATCAATCTTATTCACAAGAAAATCTACATGAATGATTTGATCGTAAAAAGTGACTTCTTATAAATATTGAAATTACCAAAAACCAAGATACTGACACAAATCCGCATTGTGTTTTTATCAATGTACATTTTGTACTTGGGAACGACACAGTTTTATATTATAACTGTTCAGAATGACAAACACTTTTCAATTTCAACACAGCACACAAATCAAAACTGCAATTTTTCAAGTCATTTGATATATGCAAAAAAAATAACTGAAAATGTTCACAAGCAGATTATTCACGCACACACGCACAACGCTTGATTTCAAACTTAAATAGATTCTCCTTCACTATATGCATTCTAAATCTCAGCAAGTCTCTAATTTAACCGAAACACGATATGTAAAAAGTCCTAAGAATACAGTAATTTTGATAAGTAAAAAAATTGTTCCACAGAAATCGTGAGTTAAAAAAAGGTTTACTTTAAGATGCCATTCAGCAAGCAAGAACCCTACACACACCTATTCTACTTGCTTGGGGAGTTGTGTAGTCCCGTGAGACACTGAAAACTGACTGTCATCTTTTCAGCAGTATTAATACCATACAAACATTAAACCATTTTTGCAATTGAGTATTTTTTTGACAAATTGCCATCCACGTCCACACTTAATTGTGCACTAAAAAAATCTCACATTCACTTTGCCAGCGAGAAGCAACTTGAAGAAACTGTTTTGTGTGACTTAATGAGTAATTGCATTTCTTCTCCATTCGTCAAACAATAGCTTTTGTGCGTTTTTTACTCAGATATTTGCATTTGGAAGCCAAGTTTACTGAAGTTAAAGTGTATTCTGCTAAATTAAATCATTTTTACCTTAAACTTAGGTTTTTTTGCACATTGTTTCTTTACTTTTATCTGAGTAAATTACGCACAGGATGCTATATCACTGAATTTATAATGACGTTACAAGGTATTCGTCAAATGGTGGTGGTGTTACATGAACGTAAAGTGATAACAGTCAACAGTGCAGTGCGCATACTCACATGAGTAATGAGCAACCAACAATTTTTAATGGAATTGCACGGATTGTTGCAAGCATGGTAATGCTATTGACCAAGTCGCCAAAAGAGACGAGGATTCAAACCACAAGTTATATAATCGAGATTTTTGCTT
>VICI01002524.1:0-16317 GCA_019593645.1 Akabosia matsudoensis
TTTGTTTTTTTGGCATTTTAAATTCTTGTTTCAGAAGCGGCATGGATACATGAGTACGAATTCGAGTAGATTACGTAAAAAACAAATTCCAGGAAAACCCTTCATCGCCCAGTCTATATAATATTATTAATTGGTCTATGACTGGAACAAGTACATGGATCTAGATGGTGACCGTAGATGAACAGCTCCTTGGTGACGCATTACAAATTCGATATTCCATAAAGCTAGGTCCAAGGCAGGTACTTGACCATCCCGGAAAAGAACTGAATGACGGTGCATTACTTCCCTGTACCTGCTCCAGAGTAAAAGCAAAATTTTAATGTAAAACCAAATAGAATACTATGCAAGCAAGCTGTACTTCAAAAACTTACTTCGAGTTCTGCAGGACAACTTGCACAAGATTGGTCAGCCATTCTTCGTCTATTTCCCCCAACTCGAGCTTCTTTCCGATCCCGGGATACTCCACTTGCTTCATATTCCAGTCTTGGTCTCCAAAAAAGGGAATCCCGATCAGGGGCACGTCGTGGCAAATACTCTCATGCCAACTAGACAAACCTTCATGAGTTATGACATATGAACAGTTTGCATTTGTTCTGAGCTAAAATGTCTTGTTGTGGAATTGCGGAAACCACTTGGAAACTCGAACATTTTGAGGCAACTCGTCGCTGAACTCAGCTTCCCACTTCCATAAAAACTTGTAGTTTGGAAATTTCGCAAACGTATTCAGAAATGCATGCCTGATCCGATCCGGCATTTCAGAACCTTGCACGATACTTCCCAAACTGAAGTACACAAAATCCTGGATTTCCCCATATTTATCTTCAATCATCTTGGAAATCTCTTTTGGTAACGGTTTTCCAGGTCTGCAATGAATACCTCCAATGTCATCTACTAGACTGGGCCCCGTAGGTCTTAGAGGTCCGAAACTGGCATGTCCTGCACCCAAAATTAAGCTCACATTGGCCAAAACTTGCTCGATACTCATGCATGTGGGATATACAACAGATCAGATCAGATCTAATCTAACAAAATCTAGTGACTTATTATGCATACCAAATTGTGACCTGGAAGTTCATATTTATCCCAGAAATAGAAAAAAGTTATTTTGGTATGCATAAGTCACTAGATTTTGTACCCTTTCGTAAAAGGTCCCTTCATGGCTTCCCTCTTAGTAAATGTGTGGTACAAAACTGAGTGGAGTCGGAGCTCTAGCTGCTCCTAAAAACCATGGCGTCACAGGCACCGTGCTGATTATGACTGATGTTGTATTCAAATGGCTGAAAATCCCGTAGACACATTCATTCATGAATGCCATTGTCATAACTAAATCAAACTTCCCCAGGTCACCAGCAAAAAGCTTTTGGATGATTGGTAGCTCATGGAACAGCCGACAATTGTTGGACATGCTTTCATACATGGTGCCGAAAGGCCGGCCCATTCGCTCCCGAGCAAGGCGTCTTTGAAAGTGACTCTCCCGATTGGTCATTCTACTGACAATTCTTTACAGCTCAAGTCCACTGTGTTCTATAATATTTTCGTGTTTGACTAGACCTGTAGTAGGTGTGATTACAGTTATGGAATGCCCCTTATTAGCGAGTTCCAAGTGGGTCTACCCGATCCGATCTACGTTTTATGCTTTATCAAAAAATGTTTATACCCGGACTATGACTGCAAATGCGAAAGTCGTGCTTTTGGATGTCGTACACACTATTTCACATACACCAGTACAAGTACCATCTCAGCCAATAATCATCGGCATTTGTCTAAGAACCGAATTTCATGGAATCTCTAAAGTGCATTCGCATTAGGCAGCATCTCGAAGGCCAAAGGTATCTCGAGCTTATCTCGAGAGCTAACATATGCAGGCAACCAGACGCTTCCAGAAATGAAGCTGTCCATCATTCACAACTAAAATTGAAAATGATGTAAGTGTGGAGATGAATAGATAAATAAATCGTTCTTCCCTTGATGATTGGGCTGGCAAAGATGGCACGGAGTTACTATATGTACGACTAGCTTCAAATCTCGGGTAAGAAACATACCAACTGTGACGATCACCCCCAGCATGCCTATGGAATAAACCATTTCAATTTAATAATGAAGCGTTGCGTAATGAAAAATCCAAACAAGCTTGTACCTTCTGGTGCCTGCAGGACATAATTTGATGTCAATCATACGCAGCGTGTCCGAATTATGACTACAAAATGAAAACCTAGACTTACTTGAGTATTAGTAACTAAAACATTTTAAAGCCCATTCATCTCTGTGCAAAGGCTCTTAGGCCGTTTATCTGCTTGAAAACACTTTTTCTAAATTCAATGAAATTTTGAACAGAGATTCTCAGGTGTCCTAGGTAACAGATAAATAGACATCCACTGCTTTTCAGGTGCACACAGGTGCCAGTTACCGTTTTTTAGTCATAATTTTGACAAGCTAAAATTAATTGACATAAATTAGTGTCCTGGATTTATCAGATTCTGGACATATTTGGACTGTTTAACTCCGCGATGATTCATTACTAAGCAGTGCGGTAGCAAAGCTTATTGAGAACCAGTCTATCATCTGTCCGGATTTCCGGATCCCAGAACTCGCGCTTCCTGCTGTAACTCCCCTAAGATAGGTCGAATTGGCTCCAAACTTGGTGTACAGGTTTCTCAAGACCTAGCGGAGAGCTGTAAAGTTTGTGGGCCCAATCAGTGAGGCCATTCAGGTTCCCGAATTCGTTTTACGCTATAAAATGGGAATGATTACTCATGTAGTAACCAAAACCTTTGTAGAAAAGAAGAGCTTGCAATAACCAAGCGTGGTTTATACTTATGCTCCAGTGAATCATCAATTGATTCATGTTTTGTCAATGATGTCAGAAGAAGAGGAAGGAATTTAGTACTTCCATGGTCCAATTGGAAAATATTATTACTTGGATGTTGGTTATCAAGTTATCGCAAAAGATTGGGATGCAGGAAGTTAGTAAAGTTAAACTTACCCATTTGAATTTCAAACATGCTTTCTGAGATTCTCTATTCCTGAAGAACAGTAACACGGGGCTCTTTTTATGAATCTAATATGCCTGTTAGCCTTAGTATTTTGAATACCTCATATAGAGTTATCATTCGACAAAAGCGAACCCTCATTGCCATTTTGCCCACTTAAATTCTGTCCACGAGTCTTTAGAATGAAAAAAAGGGAACCATGAGTGGTTGGTGGTGAAACTTTGAATTGAAAGTATCAAAAAGAGAAAAAAGATTTCGTCCGATGTCTGATTTTGAGGAAAGGTCTACAGGACCGATACTGCGTTTACATTTTGAATGAAAATTCCAATTTTTAGAACGAATTGGTAAAGTTATAGTACATAGATGGTCCTTTCAACTACCAATTTACGACTATCCTTGCAGCTCTTTTTGGAAATCATGAAGGAAACAACGAAAAATTAACGATCAAATGCCAATTTTATTTTTTCATCCTGTTTTTTATCAAAAAAATAATTTATATCATTATCAACAATATGGATGACAGCTAGGTCATTTAGGCGACGACCTTGGTCGCGACAGGGGCAACAACTGGGGAAGCTACGGCAGCAACTGGGGCAGCAGCGTAAGCAATTGGAGCCTATAATAAATTAATAAATAACCTTATAGCCATGAATTTTTAATAAGCTAGAAATAAAAAATGAATTCATAAGAGAACGAAACTCACTGGAGCAACGACTGGGGAAGCGATGGTCTTGACGACTGGAGCGGCGAAAGCAACTGGAGCCTATGGAAAAGATGATGACATAAAGTTGAGAAATCATGGAAATTTTATGAAATTGCATTATAATGAGAGTGTCATACTGGGGCAGCGATGGTCTTGACGACTGGGGCAGCGAAAGCAACTGGAGCCTTTAAGTTAAAAAAAAGGAGATACTTAGTAAGGTTAACTAAACAGTTTCAGAACAAAAACAAGTCTGGAGGAGACTTACGGGGGCAACAGCAACGGCTGGGGTAGCGATGGCCTTAACGGCAGGGGCAACGAGAGATGGTCCAGTGACAACGGTGGTAGAAACGTGTTGGACGGTTGGGACAGCCTAAATAATTTAGAACAGTTATACTTAAACCGTTTTGTACGGAGTCTTCGTTAAAATTTGAGCAAAGTCACTTGAACTGGAAAAGTAAGTTTAGCAAACTCCAACCATTTCCAATTTCACGGATACGTTTTTTGTGAAACAGAATTGGCCTTTAAGATCATAGCCAATCATTGTACTTAATTCCCGTTTAAAGGGGAATCAGTACAAAGTCGTTAGCTTCATTTGCACAAAAAGTGTAAATCGATCTCTTGAGGATTATCTAACTTTCTTAGTGTTTTTCAAGTCATTTCACTATCATTATTGGTTATTATAACTCACTAATGGAGCAGCAAAAACAGTTGGGGCAGCATAATGGACAGCCTAATTGATAAACATTTTGGCACATTAAGGGTAAATATGTATATTGTATCCCATTGCCCTCTGACTATGAAATTGGCAGCACACAGTGTGTACTTTCATAGTAGAAAACAGTATTAATGATGGTTTCTTACGACTGGAGCGATGGTTTTCACAACTGGTGCGGTGTAGGTGATGGGGGCTGGGACAATGGTCTTAGTGAAGGCAGGGGCAGCAAGGACAGTTGGGGCAACAACTGGAGCCACAGTCTTGACAACTGGGGTAGCAACAGCGACTGGAGCAATTGGAGCAGAGAGAAGGGCAGGCCCGGCGATGACTCCAGCGGAGGCAACAGCCAAAAGAGCAGAGAAAACGATGGCGGTCTAATCCAGACAAAACATTTCATTTAGTAAAACTGAACAAGACAACTATTCACTTTGTGTAACGTTATGTAATCCAAGATTTCTAGGAAAAACTAAAATTTCCTATCATTTGATTAGAAACTTACTTGCATGTTGATGATTTTTTTGTGATTAAATCACGAATGATTTGGCAAATGGATGATTTTGGAAATGGATGAAGTGCAAGTGATGGCTGTTACCAGAACTCAGCCTTCTTTTTATACTAAACATGCTAAAGGTACAAACGTCGATATAATATTAACCCACAATTGTGCGCGATACATATCGGCACATCATCTTCTAACCACTGTTAGGTATTTAGCGTTAACGTCAATTCGCTGTTTAAGTGATCATCCATAAAATACATTCTTTGCATTGACATTTGCCCATAAACTGAATCCTTTTTTGCAGCGTTGTACTCATGGCTTGTGTGTCCAAACAATGTTTACATGCAAATTTTTGCATACATTAAGCACATACCGTTAGAGTTTTGAGCGAGAGAGCGCCATAAATTATATTTCGCTTTTTACGTTTTACTATCACAAGTATTCCCGAATTATCCAACTTGTCCTATATCATCTTCCATTCCAAGAATCCTTAGCGAATTATCATTTTATAATCGTCATATCATTACCAGTCTATTTTGCATTTACGCCTTGATAGCCTTATGGTTACCTGTGAGCAGGATGGGGTATCAATTACGTTTGCTGGCTTTCGCTAAGTGGTCAACGAGGAAGCCAAAATTGTAGGAGAGACTTCTTCATGGACAAATCAAGCCTGCTTTTTATTCATTTTTATTACGCGCAATAAGGAATAGAATATCAAGTTGACCGATGGTGGAGTAAACAGAGACGTTTATTTTTTTCAGAGATTTAAATGCTTGACGGATTTAATGAGCACGCGTCTGTTCCAGGAGACATCGTAAAATGTGTTATAACAAAGAAGCTAACTGACAAGTATTTTCAATATTTAAAGTATTAAAACATCACTCTCATTTTAACATGGATTCTCTAATTATTTTTCGCGAATTTTAATTAGAAGGAATAATTAAATACGAACGATGCTTGCGATGCGACGAACAGGTTACTTCAAAAACTGCTAGTAGTGTAACTGTTGGACACCTTTGTCAATGCCAAACAAGTTCATACGGTAAACTAGAAAACGATACATCCGTTTGATCTAGCGTCATAGTCATAAAATAATACATTTTATTTGGCGACTACTCCAGACACGCTTCAATTGGTGACACTCCATTGAAGAGTTCACAGTTTCCTGTATAAATCAGCATTAAGCTTGACGTACTACTGTAAATGGTCAAGTTCTAGGTCATTTTGCTTCTCATCTCAATGCGTAGACGTCAACTTGCAAATGGTCAATCCACAGATTGTTATCGTAGTAAACTTTTATGATTAAACTCGTTTCCAATTTTTGCATTACTTACTGGAGTCAATTCAATGTTATGTTTTTGACTGAAAGTTAATCAATTACTTAAAAAAAACATGTTACATTTGTTTGTCTTGCTTGAACTATGCACAGTGAACTTATTTATTTACTACTATTTAAATGTCTGGACTTATTTCATGAATTATGTATAGCAAAACATTTCATTTGCATATTTCTTCAACAATGCTTTGCATTTTTTTACAACAAAAGAGTTTCGAGAAATTCAAAATGACAGACAAGAAAGTCCCCGAAATGCGCGCATGAAAAAGCCGATTGCTTTGCTCGAAATTAACAGAGAAAGCAAAAACGTTGTTAGTTGCTATGCCGTCATTCTCGGACATTGTTTTGGTGTATGCGTTGTAAAGCACGACATTTACGCTCATTTCAAAAAAAAATGAAAACAGCTTTTTATAACAGACTCTGTTGAATGCGGTGATTTCAAGCTTGGCGTATGTGGTAGTTTTTTGAACCGCAGAGATTTGAAGAAGAAGGTTGAGTGCACCCGAAATTTATTGGCCGTGCTCTGCTGTCTGCTGTGTGTCAACATTGCTCGTTAGATTGTAATCAGCATCAGTGAAAAGTTTCATCAAGAATTCATTAAGTTGAATAGGATAACGACAGAAAGAGAAGCATACATTAATTCGAAGGTTGTTTCCGATCGACGAAATGGTTAGCATGTTGCAGATCTTCAAAGATTCGTTGCGGACGAGAGGTCACGATCAGATTAATGATACTCCATCATTTGTGAACATGTCACACAACCCAAAATCAGTAGAATCAGGTGGCATTCATGTTCAAAGTAATTATGAGCTAGGGCAGACTGAGTGGTCCAAAATTTGGTCCAAAATCTTCTGGGTTGAACCTCAGCGTCATGCTGAATCTGCGAACAGTAATGGGTTATCCAGTAACGGCGATGGTGATGATGGCCCATCCGGTTGTCCACAAGTACCGGCACCACAGGCAGTTAATTTCAGTCCAACACAAATAGCCCACTTAATGCAGCTCCTGTGTCCTTCTAATATGGTCAATTCGAGCTTAGTCTCGCCATCATCGTCATCTTCTTCTTCGGAAGTAACTCCCCCACGAATCAATCGTGCATGTAATGTACGAACTCTGTTGCCAACCCCGGAGGGAGTATTCGCCTGGGGTAAAGGCGTCCCAAAGAATTCCTCTAATAGTTTATTTGTTTCGCGTCCTCGGGTCGTGGTCGAACCGCAATTACAGTTGAATGAACTCAGCTCAAGAGGTGGGGGCTTCATATCCAAGAAAAAAGATGCTTACAAGCAACGTTCCAGATTTGGTAAGTTTAACCGTTTTTCCGTGCGACTAGCGTGTATGACTAGATTTGAACTTTTTATCTTATTCTTTAAACATTGGCTAATTGATTGCAGCAGCTACACAGAAGATAAAGACTAATGCTTTTGGAGAGGTTGTAGAAAGTGGTCATTCCGCTTCTGATGGCGACTGGAAGACGGGTCAAAACGGGTTTAAAATAACCCCATACGAGCCGAGAAAACCGGAATCGCACGGAGTTTTCCGTTCATGCGGCGGTATGTTTTTTATCCTATTTTTTTAGCTTTCGTCAAATGCAGGGCCAAAGTAACATAAACGTTTCATGCCTCCTTCCAGGATCATGGGTTCGATGTGGCGACGGTGTAAGTAGCTATACCAAAAGTAGAAAAGCTTCTAGATTAGCTAAGCATTTAGTTAATCGTACTAACGTAGGCAAGCAGTTTAAACCCGTGGTCGTCAGGGTCAAAGAAGAAGATACGGATAAAGGGATCGTGGGGAAGGGGCGAAAATTGGTCATAGATGGGGCGAGCGTTGCATTTCAGTAAGTAATGCTTGATATATTATACGTATGCTGTCGTACCTTTAAATGTTTTCTCCCTTTTTGCAGCTTTGGGGACCGGCAACATTTTGACTGGGAAGGTATTCATATCTGTGTGAAGTATTTTCAAATGCTAGGCTGTAGTGACATAACTGTTGTTACTCCACATGACAAACTTGAGCCTGGCCAGTCGAAAAACGTTTATTTTGCTGAGCAACTGAAAAATGCTGGACTCCTGTCTATTAACTTGAAGGACGTAGGTTGCAAACGGTAAGTTGTGTTTAATCCTGTAACTTATGGTATGTCTATGTAGCGCATTCATAGTTAGATCCTTGTTTATGATGTTCTTATTTCTTCTCAATTTTCAGTCTAATTCTGAAACTAGCAATCAAACACAAGGGTGTCGTGATTTCAAATGGAAGCTGGAAGAACATGCGCGGCGTTTCTGAACCTAATTTGGAGTACATATCCAAACAAACTGTTGGATTTCATTTTGCCAACCACTCCTCTAGTCCTGAATTTGTTGTCTCCGATCCTCCCTTTGGTTGTAAGGGCCCTTCTCTCAGAGAACTTCTTCTAAAAAGCCAGCTTTCGGGGTAACTGGTGAGGTTACAAATCAGATAGAATCGATTTTCTCAAGAGTTGGATTAATTTTTAGGACTTGCGCTTTTGACCTCGATTCGCTCTCATGGTCGAGCATAAAATTCAGTTGGATGTAGATATTTCATTGTTTAATTTTATTCTATATTATAAATTATTGATAATATATGAGCTAGCGTTAAGATATGTAGTAAACGTAAGAGTTTTCCGATGATTACAGCGATGAACTGCGCCTTTTCTATTTGAGAATTTATGCCTCATTTGACAACGGCAGAACTGAGCTTCGCAGTCCATCCGTATGGAAGTGATCGGTTCTTAATGCTTGATAATATTATCTTTCATATCACTTAAAACGCACTGGTCTCAACCTTTCAAACACATGTTCAATTTATACTGTCGCTGCATGGAGTGAAGGAAAATACAGTAAAGTTCGAAATTACGGTTTGCTTTCATGATTTAAAAGCACATTCATTTCGCAAAAAAAGAAAATCTACGCAATGCTGTTGACTAAGGATAGAAGGAAGTCAAGTCAAAGCACAATAGATTCAAGGTGAGGAATCTTCCAGAAAATAATAATGGAAAAATCTATTCATTTCTTCTTCCGATTAAAAGTATAAATCACAATGAACAATGGCCAAGAAGCGATCATATTAACTATTGCGCCGTAGGTGAATAAACTTCCTTTTTGTCTATGCAGGTCAGTCCTCATCTCATCATTTTGAAACGTCCACTTTATTTATTTGTTCATTCATATAACACGTGGACATAAAATGCGTGTCGAGAGTTTTTAGAGTAATATTCAACAGAGAGCTAATCAAGCAAATAAAAGTGATGACGAAAAATGTTGCCTCCTGTGAAGGTCACAAATGTAACGGTATGGTGTGTACACATACATAACTTGCTAAAAACTGTCAGCTATATTTTTTTCATCTTTTGCGTTTATGGTGTCTAGTTTATAGTTTGCATACACACATGGACGGCGCCTTGACTCACGCTGAGAATGGAGAATAAGAATCTTCCGGAGACTCGATGACATATGCATTATTGAATTGATAATCATATAAATTGTACACCTATGGCATATATCAAGATTCAGACTACCACAAGAAAATGTAAATCACGACGAGGAGTTGAAGGCTAGTGAAGCCTTAATAATTCGAAAAGTATTGCACTGTCTTCCTCCGCATTTGCGCAGTGTTGTATAGAAAGAAGTCAACCTTAACAATGCAACGAATGCTATATTTGCAATATAAGAAAACTTGCAAGCTTATAGTGTGTTATCTGCGGTATGCTGTTTTAGTATATAAGCCACGAAAAGACTAGCACATGTCATCAGTCACAACTCGCAAAACTTAACAAACAACATCAAAACTTTCCGAAACTCTTTGTGATTTAATCACACCCAAAAGCAATCATCATGCAAGTAAGTTTCCCGAAAAAAATTGCAATCGAAATTAAAAATTGCACAGCACATTTCTAACCTTCCAACTATGTCGTTCTGCGCAGGTCGCCATTGTATTTGCTGCCCTCATCGCCGCCGCTTCTGCTGGCGTGCTCGCCCCAGCTCCAGCTCTTTTGGCCGCCGCCCCAGCTCCAGTTGTAGCTGCTGCTCCTGTTGTTCCAGCTATCCGCACCGTTGCTGCTCCAGTATGACTGATATATAATTGAACACAACGCGAAACATGGAACAAGATTTAACCTTAATGACCAAATTTTTTCACAGGTCGCTTTTGCCGCTCCAGCCCCTGTTCTTGCTAAGGCCGTTGCTCCTGTCGCCTACGCTGCTCCAGTAGCTGTGGCTCACCCAGCTCCAGTATGTTCACAGCTTTCATATTATAAACTTCAAAGAAGACTATATTACCTTCAAGCGTCATATGTAAACTATAATGTTCCATGTTTGTTTCAAAAACCAACAGGCTCTACGCTGCCGCCCCACTTCCATTGGCCAAGACCGTTGTTTCTGCTCCAATCATCGGTTAAGCGGTCCCTTTTCTAATTTATTATTAACGTAGTCAAAATCCGAAAGCGCTGAGCAGTCAAAAATGTTGAATACATAATCTGGTCATATTGGCGTTTGAAATAAAAAGAAAATCCGTAAAAATATCCTTCTCTAAGGTCAACCATTTTAATGTCATCCCGTCATACATACTTCGAATTCACAATTACATCGATTTGCGATACAAAACATACAAAACTGCCGGACAGTAAGTACCTACTTGAACAATGAACATTTGTTTGAACACCAAGTGATGTAGTGCGTAAAGAAAAAGAGAGTTCCGAAAAGTGCCCCAGTGACCAAAGAACACCTCAAGATATGATTGATCTACGCAGTGATGATTTGTTCTGTTTGGGGTTTTTAATGTAACAATTTGATGTCCTATCACAGGATAAGAAAAATACAAATTTTTTATCTTTTTTTCTCTCTTTTAAGTATAAAGTTTTGTGTCAGTGTCTGAAGCTACTATACAATGGTCAAAGTTGGATTTTTATCTGTTGTAAACGGAGAAGAAAAGTATAATTTCTCAAAATCATGTTCTACCCCCTAAATTGCTCTTCAATATTAACTCGAGGTAAGTGACCACACAACAATCACTTAATTGTCGCTTGTTCGTCATCCATTGAAATTGCGTTTAGTTCAGCACAACCGACTCGTACGTTGGAATCATGTATTTAATGTTGATAAACGCATCCTCTCCTCCGTAGCGCTCCAGGAGCTCCAACGTCTCTTGAATTAGATCACCAATGTTTTCACGCTTGTATTGGCCGTACTCAATTTCATCCCCAATGTTGACTAAAGAGAATACATAATCAAACAGATATATCATAAAGTATGACGTTTTTGCATGAAATCATACACAAAAGTACCGTTTTTGTTCCGGAAGATGTTTAACACGGGTAACATCTGTCGATAGTATGGAACAAGAGCCTCGCCCACCTTTGGCGCAGATACTACTAGTTGCTGAATTGCATGGAGGGTGACTTTCAGTATTTGCGGGCATCTGGTATTAAGTGCCTCTATGCATAAAAGACAGAACAAATCAACATTTAAGTATTTTTGTTATAATATGATGTAAAAGACAAGAAACATACCCCGAATTGGCCGTATGAGATGAGGCACAACTGCTAAAACTTTATCACAACCATGAACCAACAAATCGTGAATTCCTTGTCTGGCAAAGAACGCGTAGGGGTGTTCGATTTCTCTTAGCCCTTCAAAGAAAAGCGGGAGATAGTGGTGGTAGTCCAACGTTTCTGGTGGAACCTTAATGACAAATAGTTGCACCGTATTACGATGTTCACAATAAATTATGCGGCCATAAATGTTCGCCAAAAGCTAAAAGTTTGCAAACCTTCCAGCTAATCAGCTTCCCTCCGCTGTTTTGATCCATAAGCATGGGAAACTCTCCCCGGTCGTAGCACTTCCGAAACAGGGTCGGTTTAGGACACCGCGGGCAGGTCGAGCAAGCTCTTGGCGGACAGTCGGTGATTGTGTCCTTTTGCCAGGATTCGCGAGAGAAGCCACGAACAACACGAAGGCACGTAATTTCACCACCTCGTACGTTGTACGGTGCCCGAAGATCATACATCTTTCCCCACATTGTAGCCATCTTGTCTGTTGGTTGATAACCTTTAGTATGTGTATTAGACCAGGTCGAAGTCAAAAGCTCTGAAATGAAATCGCAGGAAATTATAGGTGGTAAAAACGACACGCATTCCACAAGCACCTGAATCAAACTTGTCCAACTTACCGTAAGTTTTTTATGGATTTAGGATTCAAAATAATACACTAACTACAACTTGGGTGGTGTACAGAACAGGAAATGACTTGGGTTATGAAACTGCGGTACAGGTTCGTATGAAATACATTAGGATGATATTGATGAAGGTTCAGCTTGCATGTAAGCCCGATTTTACAAAACTAGGAGGCTTGTTTGTGTGATCAATAAAATTGTCAATAAAGTTTATTTCATGCCACAGCGTACATTTGAAGGGGCTTAGCAACGTGGAAATCGTATCCATAGGATTCTTCCATAAGGAGGTTAGGGAACAGTACAGAAGTGGAAAGAAAGATGTTATCGATGCGATTATCGAACCAGTAAAAGTACAAAAGTACAGCGATTTTTGCCCAACAAAGGTTTATTATTCTGTATTTGGTCTGCATGCTGTAACATAAATTACCAAGTTTTAAACAAAGGATGATCTTTGGGATACTCTGGTTTATAATCATCATCAAACACTAGTGTATTAGCCGGCGATATTTTCATCGTTCTAGGGGAGGGCTGGGAGTTGGTTTCCTTCAAGGACAATGAAGTATGATTTGGAGGATGAGAGGGAATATCAATGGATCTGATGGGTTTTAGGCATAAGAATAAAGCACGTTAATTATTAATCGTAATATTTAGCTTTTGGAAGTGTTGGAAATGCAAAAGAAAAATTAAAAATATTCAAACGTACCTCAAAACCCTCACGTTCGGCATGTTTGCCAATTCCGCAGGACTCTTCCCGTCGCGCAGGGCGTTTGCTAGATTCAGGAGTTGACCTCGCATGACAGACATTTGCTTTTCAAATAAATTGTACTGGAATCTCTTATCCAGCTACAGTTAGAACGTATTTAGTTAAGCAACCGTATACCAGTGTAATGCTTTCGTTTCATGGGGAACCCGAGCAAGAGAACTTACGCTAAAGAGGCAGTAAAGCTCGCAACACAACTCCTCTATAACATCGATGTTGCATATTTTGGGCAGGTATTTGTCCCTGCAATACTTGCTAAATGGTGTTTTGGCTAATTGTAACTTTGCCCAGTGGAATGGGTACGCCCTAATTTCGTCTGGGTGCTTGAATGGGAACGCCAAGCCATTGTCTATCGCTGCCACTTTAAGTTTCTTCTGTAAGTCCTTCTCATCACTTGAGCGTACTTCATACTTAAAAAGTGATAAAGAAAAGTTTGCACGAATGTTCAGATAAGTTTCATGCCTTCTGCTTTGCACAAGCTTTCTATACCTGGTTTAAATCTATGCCTGGTGTAATATCCATACTACCATTGCTGTTGTCTTCTTTCTCTTCTTTGACATATCTCATTAGCCAGTTACTGTGACCTCGGTCTGTATTTCGAATTACGTAGTCCAAGATCACAAGCCGTTCAAATTCATGTTGCAGCTCAGCAGAGGCGTCTTCAGGTAATGGATCGTTTTCAAAAATGTGAAGCCAGTTGATGGCGTCTTTGTATCCCTTTACAAAAAGTTGGAAGGATCCAATCTAGAAGCATAGTTGACATTGGTTATGCATCTATTTCAATGGGCGAAGAGATAAGAAACAATCATATAAAATGAACCTTTAACGGTAAGCCTATTCGATTGAATCGACGACCAACTGCAGGGAAGCGATTTGCCAGTGTTGTCTTTGCATGGGCCTTCCCTCTTTTTATTCTTCCATAATGAAATGTTGTGCTTGCCATTCGGATGACCTTCGTTTTCGGGACTACCGACAGGCCAAACTTTTTGTCCACTATAAATGCTCCAGCTTCTGACAAGTAGCCTGTATTCGGGATCAAACAAGCGCGACCAAAACAGCAACAACAACAATGACGTTGAATACATTTGGCCCACTTTGGGTTGTTCCGGCCGTACGGCTCTTCGTCCCTTGGTTTGAAGACGCCTATATTTTCCTGTGAATTAGAAATCGGTATCAACATCAATATACTGAACACATATTTGTAAATAAAAGTTGCTTATGACCATCCATAAACTGAACAAATGTTTTCTGAATAAAAATTACATATTATGCACATCAAACATACTCCTTTAGAATTTTTAACAAAGTAAGATCCAGAAGAGCCCTGTGGAATTCGAGCTGGTAACTTTCCATTGTCGATTGCTAACTCTGCCTCTTTCAATACTTCAGTGAAGTGAGGGTCGTCATCTGTTCTTAAGTTGTCCAAGCACAATAAATGTTAGTGTTGATTGGCATAATTTTGGAGAGTCATGAAATAGGAATGGGAAATATTTTTTTACCGTCATAAATGGCTATATTCCAATGCGCAAGACTTTTCGTACTCGAGTTAGCGCTCATGCTGCGCGTGGCTTTGATAGGGTTTGGAATGTCAACTACGGGAATACTTATTACTTTACCGTCTTCGTAAACGTTAACCTTATCAGCAGCAGTATCACCCATGCAGCAACTAGGCATGCTCCAACATCAGAAATGATTTATAGTACGTGCAAGCAGACTCAAAATCTCACGTTGGTAGCAGGAGGGAACACAATGAGGGAGACGACGAAAGATTTCGGCCGGGCATTAGGTGATGCGAAACAGGAAACACGATATAAAGTGGACCTTACTCATCCTTTGCAGAGAGCATGCAGTCGGGTTCAAAATCTGCATATGCAAGCATTCGAAAGGTAATATTTTGAAAAAACAGATAACAGTCTGGCTGTCATGGATAACCATTAACCCATGACAATATTCCTGCATCACAATAAACCTTTGGAGGAGGTGAAGTTAGAGTGAGATTCATGATGGTACTTGGAAATGGACGGGACCCTGCATCTGCTTTGATATGTCCTGTAAGGGAACACATTATGCAGATGCAATTTGAATCTACCGATGATATATACAAAGAGATTTACAACGTACAAGTAGAACTTCAGAGCTTCACGAAATTATGCAGTGACTGGGTCGGTGTCACCTACAGAATGACACTTTTATTATGCTAATCGAAATGAGACGAACACAAAAGAGCAAGAAGTAACTTGCATTAACGTTATCCTCTGTGAAGGGATAACAGGTTACTTATGCTATTTTATAACCTTCCAACGTTTTCTTGGTCAATGTCACATTTGTTTGCTAAAGTAGAAAAATAACAAGTTAGACCTTATGAAAAGTTGACTGTAAATTCTGTATCAGTTAGGGTGAGGGATATAAAGTTTCGTGAACTCTACAGTGGAAACGTTTTTTATTCATAATTTTGGAAATTGATTTGGACTCAAAACTCGTTTGCTGACAGCATTTCGCAAGCAAGTATTTTGTATTTGTATTTGTGTATTCATCGTTATTCCACTAATGTATACACGTCGCATCTTTACACTTTATATCAAACAGAGATGCGAATAATGTGAAGGCTACATGAAATTGCAAATTGAATACTTGACGTCCGCAAGAATGGTAAACATTCAATGTCAATGGCACGCACTTGAATCCCAAATCTTGTAATTATCATTCCAGTTTGGCTAGTAACTGTAGTTCAACTAAATTACTGTGGCTTGATCGGAAGCTGTATAGCAGCATCCTATCATTTATACGCAAAATTGCTGGATGTAGCGTGAACTTGTGCTGCGTATTAGGGAACTCATTATTTTTAATAATTAGCAGAGTTTAATTTTAATGGAAATTTAATTCAAATTTGTGCCCTTGCATGTACAAATCTCTACAGAAAAGGGCAAATTTAGGCGACTATTGTAGGAACACAGTTCTGGGCTATAGCGAATGATTATAAACAGGTACTTAGTGCAAATAGGATACGGTTTACTTTTTAGCCATACAATTCTTTACTTTGATCAGTTCAGTAGGATCAAAAGCTCTTACATCCTAAACAATCCGAAACTAAGGTCATCTAATTCTCGCCACAGAAAAAATCTCCAGCTTCT
>VICI01002525.1:0-16308 GCA_019593645.1 Akabosia matsudoensis
CTTCAATGAAGAAAATAAAAAAAGTGAAGCACTACTCCGCGAGAAGAGACCACAAAACCAAAAGGCAAACGACCTTCGTTTGATATCTTTATATCGAATTGGTTTGAAACAGTGATTTATACGCTAAACGTCTCATGGCGGCAACAACTCTCGTTCTAAAATCCCGACTTTGACTCCCATTTTCATATGCACTAACCCGTCCACATGACCAATTTCTTTTTTCAAGACCAATAATGCCAACAATTTTTTTTTCTTTTTGTTTTCTGTCCATTCCCATGAAAAATGATTTTCCTTTCTGCGAAGCAATTTTATTGCGGACGATAACCGCAGCAGGGAGAAAAAAATAAAAATGACTTGACAAATATTTACTACTTTCTCCCAAGTTACGTGTACACACAATTACTTACCTAATGGATATGAGTCTTCTAAGGCGACTGTTATGGTCCAAGCGGAAAATATAACACCAAATATGACGCATCCGGCAAAATATAACTGAAAGAAAAAAAATTATTCATTGATTTTCTTTCGTTAGTTACATATATGTATTTTTTTGTTGTGATTTCTCCTTGAATGTCTTTCTTACAAGATTAAAAAAGAGTAGAATGTAAACGCCTGCTTCAGCGGAGCAGCAAAAGCACGGATTAATCATCAGTTACAAGTCTCCTCCCCACGATCCTTTGCCCTTTTGCCCCAAAAAAATTATATATTCTTTTTTTGACCGCAACGGCCGGTACTTTTTCCTTATTTTGTGTGGTGTCACGCAAGACACCTCCACTACCGCACCGCCACTGCACCACACAACAAAAAACAAAAAAACTTTTTCCCTATATTTTTACGATCACTCTTCCCCACCTCCACCGCCTCCTTGATTCCTTTTATTTTCTATTTTTGTGGGGGTATCAGCTTCTACAGTCGTTATATCGTAAGGACGCAACCATAATTGGATCCGTTAGGTTTTTTATGACACCGTTTTCAACATTTTTTTCTCTGCTATCTGTTAACTTGCAAGCACCCCATCAAAATTACTTTTCTTACTTTCTGGACGACTCATACCGTCCCTACTTTTCCCAACACCTCTCCATTCTCGTTTTCCACTGAAACACTTTTTCATTTTCCACCGAATAAAACAAACAAAATAATACTTTTCTCTCTCGCACACACTTAAGTAAAAACATTTCACCCAAATCCGTTCATTTTGTCTGCACCTTTTTTTTCTCGCTTTTAAATATTTAAAAACGGTTTTTTTTTCTTATGAAAAAATATCAATTTGCACAGTCAACTCGGTTTCCACTTTGTTCTCTTTTTTCTAAGGCACTGCTATTGGGAATTTCCAGCGTAAAAACAAACAAATCTTGTCTTTTTCACCTACTTTTCTCAGTCAGTCTCGCTGTTTCCTTTGCACGAAGAGAAAAAAAAGAAAGGCTCATTTTTTTTCATCCTTTTTCGGTGTGCTACGCTACTCAAAATCCTGCATCTTTCACTCATGCAATTTTTTTCTGCATGATATTTACTGGCAAATGTGGCTGTTGTTAGTTTTTTTTGCTTGTTTGGCCACCACTACTACCAACCACCGTACACATATCAAACAAACAAATTCAACAACACTACCACTACCACACCGCCACAACCACGAAAACAAAATATATGAAATAGCAGCACAATCGGTATTTATTTATTGGACTTGTGAGTACGCTTCTATATATAAAAAATACTTGACTTGCACTGTTTTCTCTTTTGTTTTTTTTTTTCATGCATACAATTCACCGAAGTAAAAACTGTGAGAAACTAACCGAGGAACAAAAAATAAAACAAAACTGGAGGAAAAAAATTTACAGACGATCAAGACGGCAACTAGAAAGAAGACCGAACGAAAAACAAAAAGCTAGGAAAAAAACCACGTTTTTTTCCTTGACTTTTTCCAAAGTCTCCCTCCTTTTCACCCATCAACTATGCATCTCCACCGAACAACTAGTCATAGCACTAGTTAAGAGAAAAAAAAACGCACACATATCACGGTCGTCTGTAATTTTTTTCTCTCTTTTTTTTCGTCTTCTCTTCCTCCTCTGGTTTCTTACTGTGATCGTTACTATTTTTCAAGGACTCGTTTTTCGTTAGTACGTGGTGTGTGGTGAAAGCACCATTTTTCTAATGTAACCGTGCCGGTACATTTTTGCAAGTGTAACTCAACCAAGTAGAGGATTTTTTTTTCGGCTCCTTTTTTCCACTGCATCAAAAAAATTCGTCTTCTACAATCACGCTACTTCCAGAGCACCATGTTTTAATTCACTGTGGAGAAAGCATGTGTACAGGCTACATGGTTTTTCTGTCCTTGTACTCCCACTGGCTATTGTTCAGTGTTATTTTAGTTTCTGTGCACTTCTTATTCATAGACGGATTACTTTTTTCGCTCTTGTTTACTCCCTTGATGATGCAGACACATTATTAGCCATTTGGTGCACTCACACTCTCGAGACATATGAAACTGCAACTTTTTAACAGTCCACAGTGATCATGATCCGGGCATGATCAAAAGTCGGGGAACGTTGTTTATGGGTTTCCCACAGGGAATAAAATGTTGACACAAGCGATTTCATATGTTTTTGTGTGATTCATGGCGGAAGCAGCGAGATGTACTGGAGTTTGCTTTTTCACCTGAGAACTATAAGTTTATGTTAGGGTGCTGTACGTGAGCTTTCTCTTTTATTTGGGCGCGCTTATCTGCTTATCTTTTCGAACGTAAAATGATACATAGAAAGAACTAACGTTGGGAATATCGGTAGAAGAACACACGTCGACGCACTTACGGCCAATTTCAACTGAATAGATTTTCAATGTGCTTTTGTAGTAAAAATGTAATGTTCTGCTTTGTAGCTCCCTTGATCTTGATCAGTGGAACTTTTCATGATCATCATCACTGTTTATTTTGGATAGTAAAATGTAGTAGACCTGTAATACAGATAGATTGGCTACAGAGGTTCTCATGAAACCTTGTATGCTGTTATCAGGTCACTCTTTGAACACGATTTTTTTTGTTTGCCTTTTCCGTTTACAACACCGCCCGACCATCAAACTTCCTGTGTATCCTTCCGTTGCTATTTATACGTGTAAACACTGAAAAGAAGACAAGAGGTGAAGCTATTATTAGACAAAATTCAGAATAAAAAGGAATTTTCTAGTTTTGACCATGTCATGATTCATGATCATACGTGACACTGATGATGTTCCGTTATTTACACTGCCCGTGGATTAGCTATTAGCGAGGATAAATGACAAATTACTGCGTAAAATAGGTGATCATACGCTAAAGTAGTTTTTGCTGATGATGATGATAGTTTGACGCGGTGTGAATGTGAAGGCGAGCGCAAACCTATCACTTATTTTTTTGTGTAGTCAAGAAAATAGATTGGCGTTTGGCCTTCAGACTCACGAGGAGAAAATACAAATGTGCTGTCCTATTGTCCCCATATTTATGACGATCAAGATTACACAAAACAAGAGTTTTCAAAGCACCAGATGCAAATAGTAAATTGGTTGAGGAAACACTAATTTTTTTGGATAAAGCTATGCCGTTAAAAAACGTAAAGAGTGAGAACTGATCAGGTTATAGTGAACACTTTCTGAATAAGAGTGAGACACATAGACATACCATTTAGAAAATGATTTTTCGCAACATTGTGTCGTTTACTTTTTGTACTTTGTAGGGATGCTAAAAGAGTCTATTGCAAAAAAGCTCCACGATTTATACAGAAAAAACGGTTAAAATGCATGCACATGGCAGAGAGCTTCACACGGTTATCACAAGACACGATCTGAAAAAGAAAGACGAAAGGCAAAAAGGAAAGAGAGCTGTTTTTTTCGGGTTGTCAACTAACGAAGAAATATGCATGAGAAGTAAAACCTGTTTCAAAAATTTGCAAGAGGAAAAACGTATGGATGGGATGGATAAAAGAGAAAAATTAGGTGGATTGGTTAGGTGCATATAGTAGGTCTCCTCGGTCGTGGAGAAAGAATATTTTAATTTGACGTGATGGTGCTATATTTTAAACCGTTATGACTATTTTGCTCGTATTAGTTTTAGCTAGGATTACTCTTCACTATCATCTCTTGACTGGTTTGATGCTTGTTTTAGTCAAAAGGACGATTAAAATTGTTTGCACCATAATTCAATTCGAATGTTTGTCATCTTTGCACCATGCAAAAAAAAAAAAACCAGTTGCAAAGTTTTCCAAATGCATCTTTTTTGTGGATTGAGGAATGGACTTGTCCCCTTTGGTATCTAGAGTTGGATTCTTCTCTAGTGCACATTTAAAAAGTTTATTAACAAAAGTTTTCCTATGAAAATGCCTGAGGAATATCACGCCAGAGTGTCTATCACTCCAAAAACACAGCCATTAGACGATTAGGAAAAAAGTGTTGTGTAAAAGATATGAAAAAAATAGATTATTCCTTTTTTTGTTCTTGTTTATCTTGGAGGAGGTAACACTACTTAACGTTGATGATGGGAATCATGAAACGATCATCATCGCACACAAACCTACATACATGTTCAGTAGTGAGAGAATATAAATGCTTCAGAGTAAAATTGACAGTGGTAATAGTATCCTAATCTAATGTTGGTAATAACAAGTTACAAGCATTTTTCAGCAGTGCATGTGTGTCATCGTGTTCCCCCTCCACCACCAAAAAACTACATATGTATTTATGTCACAAACGAATTTGCACAAAGTAAACTTAACCGTGTGTGTGTTTTGTTGCTCCTGCACAACACTAGGACAGAAATAGCCTGAGCCGTTTTTTTCGCTGCCTTTTTGCATGAGCTCTCAAAACGACTTGACGATCATTTATGAACAACTAGTGTGGAGGGATTGAGTTGCCTATTTTCTGCATTATGTGTATCGCATCGCGAAGAAAGTTGACTTGGTCTATGTGTCAAAACGTCAGCCGCATACGATAATGAAAAAGGCAGTGGTTGCTCTTGCAAAACATTTGCACCAAAAGCTGCAAAAGATGTAAGATAGAGGAAGCTTTTTTGCATGCAAAAAAAATCCTTATGAAAGAATAAGCTTGGATAGGATGAATCTTCTAGGAAGCTCAAGTTGACTTTTATGCCTTGTTAAAAAAATAGTTGTTGGCTTGTTTTGTAAGATGAGTTTTAAAAGGGCGAGTTCAGTTTCTCCGAAAAATTATGGCCAAAGTAATGAACATAAAATTATATTGACGGCCCCAACTGAAATAAAATCTTGTTATAAATTCATCATGCAAATAAAATTTGAAAATGAAAACGATATCTCAGCGGTAGGGAGTGGAAGAGATGAATGTCTTCTTTTCAGCTACACTTGTGTTCCTGCCTGGGTGGTTCCAAATAAACACACCATTGCCAACAAACACAGACTGCGTTTTTATGCTATTAAAACGATTAACATTAGCATGAAAATGATAAACATCAGTTGATTTCTCCACAGGGACTCACAATCACCCTCCCTCATTGAAAGGTTATGTTTTTTGCATGACAAAATGCTTTCTCTACAGTTCAGAGGATTTTTGTTTCCTGTCAAGAAAACATGTTATACGACAAAAATAGTCTTCAAAGTATGACTTTTTTAACCCCTCTGAAAACTGTTGGCTTTCACAATAAAAAATGCGACTGTGAATGAATCAGAGAAAGCAGTGACCACCCCATTTAAATGCAAACCGGACGTGTGTAAACTAATTACTAGTTTGCAAATATTACGACCGGAGAAGGAATTATTGTACTGTTGGTGTGCAAAAATTAATGCAAGAGCAACTGCAGTTCAAAAGCTATGCAAAATATGTATTACCCAATTAAAGTTGTCCGGTAATATTTAGTTTTTGGATAGGATCGTGACGAAACCAGCTTTATGCAATGTGTATAAGATTAACGAACTTTATAGAGAGCTAAAGCATTCAAATAAAGCGTAGAAATGTATACCAGAAGTACAATAAAAAACACAAGGAGTACGATGTAGCGATGCTGTTAAATTCGGTGGCACATGTTCTATGCAGTAAACGACTCAAACTGTGGACGATTGTGTGCTAGGATTGGGAAAATGGTGAAAATTACTCTCAGACTTTTTTTTTGCATGTGTGACATGAACGTTTTTATTCACATGAAGAAGTACATGGCAGTATAAAAGCGGAAGGTGTTTTTTTTTTCGCCAAATCTGCATAGAAAATGCGTTAGTTCATTAAGTTTCATGTAGGGATACCTTGCAGCAAAAATTCGATGCATAAAAACGGATAAAAGTTGAAGGGAAAATGGGATATAAAAACGGTATGCTCAGTGCTGCATAATACAACGAAATGGAGTAGCTTTTGTCGGGCGGTGGTAGTCCTTAACCGATAGTGTAAAACAAGGCGCTGTTGAGCTGAATAGCAATATGATCACATAATGTAGCAATCACGATGATAGAACTGACAAGAAAAACGGTGTGATGATTTTTATACACGTTTTATGTTCGGAATATGGAATGACACGACAAGTGTCTTGTTCAGCATAATGTCTTTGTCTTCTCGAACAATTTTAGTGTGATCCTATGAATTACTCATTATCATGTTACCTATATTTAAAAACTTTTATGTATACATTTTTTATTTTTAGATTGTTTATATACATACTTGTTCCAGTGTTTTTCATGTAAACGTGACTAACCTGGTATAAGCTTAACTCTATTGACTCAAATCGATCTCGTGGGACCGTTTCAATTCTTCCCTTCTTAAATATAGGTTTTTTTACTGTATCCAACTTAAATACTACAGTATTCCACTTATGTTAAAAAATATATTGCTACAAAAGAAGCATGAAATATTATTGTAACTTTATGTGAAGGCGCATAATGCGATGATACAAATATACTGTCAACCTTTTCCATTCTCATTAGGAACTGCAGAGCCATTAATCTTTAATTACGACTTTGATAAGACGTTTTCCATTACTTTAATACGATCTTAAAGGTGTTTCGGTCCTTGGAACCAGTCTAACATTTCCCAACTTTTAATTCTGAAAGCTAAAATATGGCCTTACTTTAGAATTTTGTATTTAATTTATGAAGAAAAGTTTGAAAACTCATGAAGCATTGAGATTAAGTAGTGATAAAATTTAATCTACGATTGTGACGACTGCCAGAAAGGAAGATCTTTGATAGCAGCCGTAAAAAGCCAATAATTCATAAATCATACACGCAAAAATTATAGGTGCATTATTTTTCCCGCTTGACAGAACATTTTGTAGGTGTTTCGGTATGCCTTCGTGCGAAATTATTTACACACGCATCTACTTTATAGCACTAATCCGTTTCCTAATACAAATTGCATGGTCTGCTCATTTGTCAACTTTGTCCTTTCATTTAGATCTAGTGAGTGTTGTAATTTTAATTCCAAGAGTGTATTATTTTGCATTCATTCATAAACATAAAGGAAATTTCGCCAATTACAGGTTTTGTAGTAAATCTCACCCTTTTTTTAAACAGTGCCGACGTCTCGCATTTCGTAACATGCATGCAAAACTCGTAGTATATACAAAAACACTGTCCATAGCAGTTTTATGCTTTGATCATAAACCTTTCTTTATTGCCCGGAAAAAATGATTAAATTATTATATCCCAAAAATAATCAACAACCTTGCATTAATTTCAATTTGATTACGTTGAGTATTGTTTTTAGTGTGCAAAACGCCGAATTTTCTCTGCTATTAAGTCAATGCTGCTGTTTTCCTCGAGATCGCATACTGCATAATTGCATCAATGCGTCTAATTTTTTTCTGCGATCCCTAGAATCCAAAAATCAGGTTTGTCGTCATCAAAATATCATTAGTGTTGTTACCCTCCTTTCGAGTGTCAAAAGTCTGGAATAAACACAGTAATGACACAAAATTGCCCTAATTTGTTTCCTTGTCTTATTACAAGACCAACACAAAATGTCACTTCTTTAGGCTTAACATGTTGTTGGTGTGTTTGTGTACTTTAGCTAACAACTTATAATGCCAGTTTTCATGTAAACTTTATGATTAATCAAACTTTCAGAACTGGCTTGGAGTAAAACTTTTCCCAAGAAACTTTTTGGCTGTGTCGCGGACGGCCTTGAAGAAGCATACATATACAATAATATAACCTATATACCTACATTTAATAAATTTTTCTCATTTGCCTGCCTGTTTTGCAGCATATTTCCCAAAAAAAAAATTTCTACTGTAGACAGGCTAACAACCTATGAAGTCTAGCCCTCCTTCCTTAAAATTTGAATATTGTAACGGCAAATCATGGAAAAACTGTTCAATTTAAAAGAGTGCCGGCTTTTTTGGCAAATTGTGCGCTCCAAAAAACCATGCGAGGTGCTTGGAGAACTCTTGAGACACTTTCGGGTGTGGTAATTTGAAGCTTGCGTGTAGTATGAGCATATTCATTGTGACTGTATGGACTTCTCCTCATCAACCTCGTATTATCACCTGCATCTCTTGCTTTCTTGGTTCATTTCTCTGTGGCGTCCGCGAACAAAGAACCCACCCGAAAGAAAAGACACGTAATATTGCAAAATAGAAAGAAAAAATTGTGCAGAAACACCTCTCAATATGTCATAAAAACGCACAAAACTGTACACAAAAGAAGGGCGCTGAAATGTATTCTTCATAAAAAAACATCTACGAAAAAGCCCCATTAATTTTGCAAACCACGGTGTGTATAAAAGAGAAAACCACACAATGCTTAATTTTTCTTGAGGAGTATGAACCTTCTTGAAATTATATTTTCCCAATTCCCATATGGTTTCAGTCAAAGTTCATTTTGTTTTTTTCCACCTTGCAGCTGTATTTCATGTAAAAAACAACCGTGTTTTGTAATATGTGAATATATATGTTCAGAATGTATGATATGGAACTGCTTACATTATAAAGATTAATAATAAACACTTTTTTTTGGCATTTCTGTCATTTTTCCCGGTTCAACTGAGTCATGGTCATCAGTCATCGTAGTAGAAGTTATCACTTTTTCATTCACATACCAAGTTTCACAGCCTATATAGCTCTGAACTGCTGACATATGGACATACTCTCAAACATACATAGTTAGTTAGTTACATATTTGCTCTGCTGTACTTTATAGAAAGTTAGAAGCTGTTCTTGCCTAAGGAAATTTATTACAATTCATTACACATCCAGAACGCGTCAGTCGACAAGAACAAATATATCCTTTTTTTCGCAGCAGTAGTTCTTGCGGTTTTTATAGGTGTACTGCGTTTGCATCCTTTGCGAAAAAAGGAACCTTTGTACATGCTATAATGCGGCATTTAAACACAATTTACATGATGGGGCTTCTACGAATAAAATAAAGCATTAATTTCATATTTTTATGGCACATGAATTCTCTAACACTGTGCGAATGTTTTCTTTGCGTATATTTAAAAAAATGCGTTTGTTTATTCATTGCCAAAAAAATTAATACTTTTCATAGTACAATATGCATTTATCATTAGCATATGTGAGCTCCAATAAATAGAATGCATAATATAGTGGGGACGAAGAACATTTTAAGTAGAAAGTTCGACTTGCCCTTGCAGCAAGTAAGTCTACAGCGAAGGTGCTTTCCTTTACGGTTGACGGTATTTATTTTGTTTATCAAACCAGCCTATTTCTATCTTGTTCGTTCTTCCTTGACATTTTCATAAAGGGAAGGGGAGACAGCTAAAAAACGAGAAAGGTATTCAGACAGTGAGTCTTCTTTCGCTATATTTATTTACATTTGTGCCGCGTAACGATTTATATATAGTTGCATGTATACCACTATCCAGTATAATGCCCATTTTAGTGGATGGAATCTCGTCATGAATAGTTTATTTTTGAGTAATAAAGACTGAAACAGAATTGAGAAGAAAAAGCGTGTTAAACTGTCGGAACATGGTAGGTAGCTGTATGAAAGATGATACATAAGAGAGTAATTTTAAGAAAATTTTGCTGAAATAAATTGCTAGCAATGAGTGTGCTAGCATGAAAGCCAAAAGAATGCAAAATTGAATTTTTATGATTGTAACCCTGTTCAAAAATGCGAAATGAAGAGGACAAAGACAAGTGCAAATTACACAATAAAAATTCAAACAAAGCGTTTCCAGACGTCTAGGAGTTTTTTTTCAAGATTCTGTTAGCGCTGTTGTATCTTCACTTTGTGCAAGAAGCACGTGTAGGTGTTTTATTATTAACGATTATTAATAATGATGCTATTTATTTTCACCAAACTGCCAAGAAAGAGAAAAAAATCTTTACATAGTAATGGTCATATAAATTCTTAAACTAAACGCATATTCTGTATTCTCTGCTCGACATGAAAATGACCCTTTGTAGTCACTACTCAACCTCAACTACAAGCTTAGAACATCATGCTCATATACTGTGAGCCATTGAGTCCACATTATTTATGAACAAAAAAAAATTCCCACGATCTAAACCATAACTCAGTTTTTGATATAAAAGACTTAAAACCAAAAACATATTGTGTACAGCCTTCTATCTACGTTCATTTGACCTGACCTGATTCATCTAAAATGTTGATTGAGTTCTCTATCGTCGTCTTTCGTACAAAAATTATGTCTGTCAGGTATAGCAGCCCCAAACACAGTTTTTTTTCGGTAACTTGCTGGCATTTTTAGTTCATCTACTCTTTTTTCAATTTACTCACAACAAAGGAAAAAATGATATTGGGGCGTGCATGTGACAACTGACAGTCCTACCAAGTTAACGATAGGAACATGGAGCCAGAAGCGATTCAGAGTATTAGGCCGTGTGACCTACCATTTGTCACACCACACTCCATTCCAGATTGTCGGAAGTGAAAGTTGTCATAGAAATGTTTTTCCTCCTTACCAGTCAGTATTGGATTGTTGATTACATTTAAGATCGCCGATTTTGTACACATCAAGAATATTCCATCCTGTAAAAGTCAGAAAAAAAGTCAACTTATTCATTATCCCCAAACCCAACTAGTTTTTGTATAGAAACTCTCACGGAATTGCAGTTTTACCTCAACCATGGCCATGGCGTCCCAACCTCATACTAAACCTAGCCGGAAAACGCTGCTGCAGGGTTCTTCTCGCTTTAAATCCCGTAAAACTGAAGTTGAAGCTACAACCGCAAATACGGCAGAAGCTGAGCCCACTGGAAAAGAGAAATCTAACTCGCGCTTTAAATCCCGTAAAAGTCAAGCTCAAGCAGAAGTAGAAAAGGAATCTCCTCCTCCAGCTAAACCTGAACCTGACCGCAAAAGTCTCGTTAAACCCGTCGAAAATGCTGAGGCTCCCTCCAGCAAAGCTGATTCCCCAGGGCTTCTCAGGTTCAGGCTCTTAGTAAACAAAGTAATGCTGTTACTCGCCCGAGGCTATGAATTCCCCGAAGATGGCCGTCCAATGGATATCGATCCTATTCACCTTCCACCTCCTGAAGACGTCCCAGACGACTTTCACTTTGAAGAGCCCCTTCCTGAAGATTCCCAAACGACCGATCAAGAAGAAGAACAGGTAAATCAAACGGATCAGCCTCCTCCTACCGAACCTGAAGAATCTCCGGAGGATAAAGAAGCAGAAGAAGTACAGCCGATCCTGAAATCTCCTGAAAAGCAGGACGAGGAGCACCGACACTCCAGTATCGACGGTATTGACCTGAACGGCATTACTCTCGCCCCGTCTGTAATTCAAAAGCTCAAAGAGTACGGAAAACTCACAAAGGTCGCCTTTATGTCTTCCGCTGAGCGACAATACTATCCAGAATTTCCAGGCTACAGCAAATTCGGACAAGTGTTCGCCGCCAACGGGCTTGACCCGTCAATACCACCCCCGGAGTTTTACACATCTCCGTTTGCCGAGCGGCTCACTAAGCCAATCAGCACTAAAGGGTATGGAATAGGGGGCTTGAGTGGCCCTCGCTTTGCCCCCCTGTTGACTGTAAATGTCCCCGCCCCAAATGCATACCAAAAGGATATGCAGCGATTCACCGGAAAACAGCATCAATTTCCTGTAGGGGTCTGGAAGCGATACGGACTGCTCGGCCCCGAGGATAAAATCACGGATGATAAAGTCTCCCGCAAGCTGTTCAACCTTTGGGGGAAATGTCATCAGACAAATGTCGGATTCGGGAGGTCCATGAGACAACCACGATTCGCAAAGCAGGCACTAAATGATACAGTCGGGTATGCAAATTTGTTGATTTACCTTCTTGGGAACGCAATTTCCATGAGCATCTTTTTTCCAGTCCAGGCCATTATGCGGTTCGGGTAATGAAGCCGCCCCGACCCCCAATCCTGACTTCTTTCATGCGAGGCCCTACCGCTTTGAACCCAACGACGAAGCTTCACTGCACCTTTGGAGAGAAGGAACACTGCATCGAGTGTCTTGCAATTTTGACCGGAGAACGAGACTACTACCGCTCCCGGTTTCGGATAAATCCAGTCCCAATTCGGGCCCATGTTGACCGCACAGACGATCACCATATTTTAATGGACGCTGTTGAGAGGTCGAAAATGGAAAGGGAGAAAAAGAAACTCAAGCGGGTTTTACTCTGCAGGCATTGCTACTGCAAGGCCGTACGAGGGGAAAGCTATTATTTCAAGAATCGGGGGGAAATCGAGCGGTTGTTCGAGAAAACAAGACACTGCGGATACATCCACGAGCACAATGGAATCCCAGAGTACACTATAAAGGCATCTTGCTACTGGACAAGACATCTCACAAGAAAAGAAGGAATCCTTTCCAANAGAAAAGAAGGAGTCCTTTCCAAATATTATTCGTCCGATGTCTGCGAAAAGCGGATTGTTGCCAGGAGCAATAAAGAACCGAATCGGGTTGGACATAACGCGGCACAGTAAATGAAAAAAAAAATGTTATGTGCCCTTCAGTATGGGGATAGCTGCATGGTTGAAACGTAAACGTTGTTTTTAACAATTACGTATTTTAGGAGCAAATGATCGCGGAATTAAAAAATAAATAGATAAGATGGAAGTCAAAATTTATTTTCCAGTTTTCTTTTCGTTCACATTCAGTCCACAGTATCCCCAGGAGGAGCCGCTTTCTCCGGTGTAGCACCATTTGTATTTGGATCCGTGATTACCGCAAGCGTGTTCATGCCAGCATCGTTTCCCTCTGTAGTCATAACCTTCCCTTTTGGAACAATAGTCCCAATAAGCTGAAAACGATGGCACAAAACATTTAGCTTCCTTATTTTCTAACCAGAGAATTAATTTTTTTTGTAGTTTCATGAGGCGCACTTATTCCTGGTAAATCTGATGTAGGATGTTTAGCTTCACACCAATTATAACTGTAACCGCGTTTCCGACATGGAGAGGTACAGATATAACCTGTTAAAGTGATTGTTTAAAAAAAAGTCATAAAGAAGTAAATTAAGTATAAAAAGTTGAAAGTAAACAATGTGTGAAATTTCAAAAATACGCTATACCATAAGACCCCAAATGTACTTCACCCTCGGCTAATACGCCTTCATCATCCTCTTGAGCCAACGCATATTCACAAGTAAATACAAGTGTGAAGGTCGCAATAGTTAACAGTGCAATTAGCGACTTTGTTGTAAGATAAGTTGACTTCGAAACAATCATGATGATGAAGGCTAGTTTAGTATTTTTTGTAAAAACGTGTTAAAGAAATTTTTTGAAGTGTAATTTCCTGGAAAAAACCTGTTGGAATGGATTTTTTTCAATATTTTTGCTGGCTTCGCGCGAGAGCACTTTGTTTTCATGAGTGAGCTCGTTTACCAAAACAATCTTCGGGCAAATCGTATAAAATTGTAAACAACTCATTTTGTAATTAGGTCAAGTCAGAAAAAAACATGTATTCATAGGCGATATTGAACCTTGAACCTGACTTTGACCCTATAAGTCTTTTCTGGACTAAGAGGGGAGCTGAAAGCATGCATGCCACGTGGAGGTCAAATTTGTAGTAGCATATATGTGAGTGTATCTGATTTTGAATGAATACCGACAGAATTGCTATGTGTTGTATGTTTTGAATAACTTTTACTTTATCTATATAAATGATTTCAATATTAGAAAATAGCATATAGAATTAAGTGTTGAAATCCACTATACATTATTTATTAATCATCTTCTTCTCTATTTAGTTGTCTTACTATATGGAACATGGTATGTATGTAGCTTTTTAACGACCTTAAGCTGAACTCATGTCGTCATCATTAGCAATTAGCATTAAAAGTGTAAAAATAAACGTAAAAAACGAAACCTATTCTGTAAAATATCATCTTTCAGTTCCATATTCATGTTTCTTACAATGACGATGATGGAGCGAGGTTCTTTTCCCAAATAACGTAGGTATCTAACAGACACATAACAAATCGTATAACATTAAGAGACATGACAGCCTAGACGAATAGAAAAGGGTTTATAAAATTTTATAAAAAGCTTTCCTAAAACATTAGTGGAAGTAATGGGTAAATGAATATATCGAAAGGCTATCTATACCTTATGGACGTATGTATCTGAATGGGAAGCTTATGTGTTTCTACAAATGATAAATAATTTACAATGATTGCACACCTCATGGCTATGCTATTTCTATTTAACCCATTCCGTTCAAACCAAAACTTTTTCAGGGTTAGCTATGGCATTAGCAATGGGAAAGCGGATGAAAATAAAAAAAAAGCTGCCAAACGGCTATGTGTCTATATGTCTTTGGATATGCCTAACATCTTATTGTGCTTGCCTTCAAGGGAATATTGTATTCTAGCATCCTACCCACCCCATTTGGGGACTACCTCTAAGACTAGAGTCCGAGACACAATTTATGTATCTTAAATTCCTCTGAAACATGTTCAAATTAGCTTATGGACAAGGGCCAAGTTCTTCCCCACGCCCTGATAGTAAAACCGAGGGGACAAACTTCATTTATTTGTCATTCATCCGTTGCTTATTCATTTCATACTGAAAACAATGACAGGAAGTAATCTCGTGGTCCAAACCGAAAATTCTCTTCTTGTCATATGATGTATGATGGGAACGGATTGTAAGATGCTGATGCGAGAAACGAAATTTGTAAAACATGTTCAGAACGAATATTTTGTCTTCCAAGGGCGAAAAATGTAAAAGGAAACTATGAAATGATGTGTTTTACACAAAATGAAACACAATTTTGGCAAATCTAGTACAGACAATAAAAACGAAATTTGTAAAACATGTTCAGAACGAATATTTTGTCTTCCAAGGGCGAAAAATGTAAAAGGAAACTATGAAATGATGTGTTTTACACAAAATGAAACACAATTTTGGCAAATCCAGCACAGACAGTCCATTTTTAATCCGTTTACGACACACTACCTGTCATTCATGGTCAGATGACTAATAATCTAGGGTTGGTTTAAATACAATTTATGACATACATATGTGCATTGCACTTTCATCGGTAAAACGGGTGAAACTCGACTGAACTACATTTTAGATTAGAGCTTTCATGGAGGATAAAAAAAAGAAAGAAATTTCCATTGGATTGACCGCAGCAGAGATAATTGCTGTGTGTGAGCAGTGTAATACCTGACGCTAAAGCTTTCTTTACCTGGCGTTGCCATACATGTAAACGGTTGAGAAAAAGGATCAGAAATGTGTGGCTAGTCTTATACAGCCCTTTAGATTATTTCTTATTCTTCATTGTATGATTTTTTACTGGCCAAAAGCAAATTATTATGCAAACATGACACACTTTGACGGAGGCGTCCCGCAACGGAAGGAATGGATAAAACCCTGGTATTTACTTCCTACGGATACAAGTTGTTATATTTGTGGGGTTACTAATGAATCTAATAAGATGCACCGATGTTAAACCAGGTTCTTTACTATTTTCCAGTAACGTATAACTCTAATTGACCGAATTAATTATGTACAAGATTTAGCTATAATTCTGATAAGCTCAGCACACAAGTCTCTTTCAAGCCTAAATCTCCAGTCTGTGCTCAGCATGGTAAAATGCTATTTGTTATTCCTACAAACTACTGGGGTACATCAAGATACTTCAATGTCTAAGTGTCTACATACACTACACAAGTCATAAACTGTCATGATGGTCCAAATATTGAACCAAAAAGAGATTGCTTCCTAATCAAGCTAAATAGACGTCAAAGATGATCTACTTACTCACAGAAAGGAGTAAGCAACAAACCAATGCAAGAGTGTGAAGCTGCGCTCATGTCCACTTAGACACCGTATGGCGAAGGCCAATTTCTGCCGTTTTTTTCCAAACTGTGACTTCGTTACGGTCTCTTCAGACACCAGCATGTATTGTTTAGAAATAGCCCCCGTA
>VICI01002526.1:0-16304 GCA_019593645.1 Akabosia matsudoensis
CTAAGCTTTTTAACTAAGCTTTTTAGCTAAGCTTTTCAACCAAGCTTTGTAGCTAAGCATTTTCCTTTGCTTTCAGCTTCGTCTTTATAAGCTTTACAGCTTTTATTTTTAAAAGAATTAAATGATCTTGATCATAGTTCTTCTATTTTTTTACCGGCTCGTTTCTCCTCTGGAATAACCTTAGAAAAGTGGCAAAAAAGAAGATTTGTGTGTGCCACAAAAGTAGATTCTCCCTATACAAAGCAAGTCTTGGTTTGTCTTTCAAGGTGAGCCGGCATGATACCTAGTACATCCAGGCGTTTCACACCTCAAACTATTATCACTGTGGTCGGTTTCCAGCTTGGAGCAAACCAATACAAATTACGGATCTAGTCGCAATTAAAACTGGGTATGAATAAGCATTTGGCATATTGGAGTAGGCAAAGAATAGAATAATGAAAACATACTCGACAGTGTTGTATTGTCTGCACGTTCGTACCAAAACACGGTCAAAGTTGGAATCTACGCCGTAACCGTTGCTGACTGACCGGTTAAGTTATATGATCGATAAGGTTCTTCCTTGAGATGTCTGTTTTCTCACGATCTATTGCTAATTACATTACTGGAATCAAAGCGAATGGTCACTTTGTTTAGTTGTAATGCAATAATCAACTGGTTCTCCTCTATGGTCAATTGGCCAGTTAAAACGGGAAATTAAGTAGTAGAATCACATTCAATCAACATAGAATACCAGGCCATAAGAGATATCGATATTATGATGTCAGTTCTACATAAAATGTCCTAACACACCACTTCCGTATATGCCATCCAAGAGTAATCTAACCAATGTATCGCTACAAATTCGCATCACAACAAATCCTTTTCAAACTCCTTCTGAATTTTAAGTTTTGCTAAAAGTCCGCTGCCAATGATGAGGGTTAATTGTTGCTTTTAGACTGCAATGCATAAATATTGTTAATCAACTTATTTACGACTTTGTGAGCTTATTTGCACGAAATAGTGAATTCATGATTCTGTCAAACCGCTGTAGCGGAAAAAATACATTAACATACAATTGGGTGTCCATTTTTTATATTATTATGAAAACGATGTGATTTTTGTAGCAATGTTTATTTGCTTTTTGCAAGAAATGTAGTTGAGCTTCAGCAAATTATTAAGGTCTTGATTTTGTTTCGCTTTAATTTTCGCAATCCAAAACATTTGGAACACATACATGGTTAATTTTCAAATCGGCTGAATAGTCAAGTTATTTATGAGTTTCTTGTCGGAATGTGTGAGACACAACTTATATACATAGCCTCGACTTGTCTTAAAATGGTTTACTATTTAAACCACTGTCACAATCACAACCGTTGAAGTCTTATTCTTGTAACAATGCACCATTTCTCGTTATGCGATTGTAAACATGTATGTTAACCTAGGCATTTGGCCTTCTGCCAAGTCAAGTGTAACTTCTGTTTACTAAATATACTTGACGACAACTAACTGTACACATTTGTATCGACTGTCTTAAATCTGGGCCTAGAAAAATGTGCAGATTCTGTAGTCATTGATGACTTGCACAACAACTTTAAAAAACAGGAAAGACAAAACTACGTTTCTATCATAATAATATGTCATAATAGCGTTTGACAGCAATAAGTGTGGGTTTCTAGAAGAAGACTAGTTACAAATACGGTTTTGAATGTTGTCTGTGATCAGTTATCTTATCACGTTCATTTCGAAATGTTACTGAATTTCGTTAATACAAAATCACCACCAAAACAACTAACGTAGATGAGAGAACCAGAAAATGGCTTCTGTCCGTACGAAAAATTCGAAATAATAATTTTTGCATGTAGCTACGCCACATCATTGGCCCCTATTGACTAGAATAAGTAGTAGTTAAGTAGTAAGTTATGATATCTGCTTGAATTGGATTGGTCTATTGTTGCAATAGAACGCTTTCAGTTAATTTTAATGCAAATTTTTTGACTGATCGCTGCACAAAGGTACTTGCACTTCCTTCATTTATAATGAACGAAGCCTTGGGTTGTGCTACAATAGTTTTGATGTGAAAAGTGTTGCAGCAGTTGTACTTAGAAATTGCGTATTCATCAGCGATCTCCATATGGTCGTCCATCATTTTAACGGCCCCAACGTCAAAGTTAGCAAGCACAACTCACCGCTTAGACAAGCTATACCTTCTTACAAGTAAATTACCCCCAGATTTAAAGTATTTCTTTTGAAATACTTGAAGAACCTGTTCCGTTACTACCTATTCATTGTTGAGTTTCCCGTACTTTCTTTGCTTCCACTGGTGCTCGAACTGGTCACATGGGTTAGCAAACTAAGTTTACGCATTCTGACCCCTAATCTGAAAAGGAAGGCGAGGCGAACATTAACTGTACAAGATTTAAGAATTAAAATGCTAAAATTATGCATATTGTCCACGCATATTCCTTGGCTAAAAACAAACAAAATCCGACAATATACGAACTCTATACTAACCGCAGGTGTGCATCTCACATTAGCAACGCATCGTTTACTTTTGAATTATGCTACGCACTTTTCAAAAATCTAAAACCTTTGTATGCGCAAAAACTATAAGCATTTCAGCAGCTTAAAATTATGAACATCACCCGTTCGTAGTTTTATATTTGTTTCCGATGTCGTGGATTTGGTTGATTTTCGTGCGTGCGAACAAGGATTGTAATAATGGAAACTTGTTCTGATGAGGTGGTGGTCGAGCACAAGTTCAAAAAATATGCTGTCTAACAGCCCATTGAATTCTTAAGAGAAATTGTAGAGATAATCATCATTTTCTGCATAAAGATAAGATTTTATAGGCACATGGTTCGTTTATTATATGATTAGAGTGGCCATATAAAAACTTAAATTATCTTCACGCACATACACGGCTCGCGATATGCTGAAGCTAAAATGAACATCTTTTTTACATCGTTTCAAGTAAAATTTGTGTCAGGTAGGAAGAGAGAGTAACAATGTACAGGCGAGCGGTGTAGATGAGATAATGATGTAGTTTTGCTGAAGCAACTGCATGTTGCACTGTAATTTTGTGTGCACTCACTGTACCAACTAACAAGTTTTTTCTTTCTTTCAAAATTCTTCGCTGTACATTGGTGAATTTGTTACGCAAAAGGCTAACGGTAAAGTAGATAGAATGTAGAATGGTGGGGCCATGGTTAGTGAGGCGGGTCATCTTGCTAAATAGCTTTTAATTGTTCATGTATGCAAAATGTGTTTCGATGACTGAAAAAATGGATATTTGTGTGGATTCAAGCAAATCAGGAATCTAATTAATGTGCAAATTATATCAAGTGTAGACTAATATTTGGTCTACTTTATGACCAGGAACTTCTCTGATTCAATATTGAGTAGGATAATGGACGAGAAAACAGTTTTCAATTAAGAAAAATCTACAGATTAATATCTTTGCGGCACACAATGAGTTGGTTATCTGAAAATTGCTCAACTTTATTTCATGGTCTCCATTCAAGATACTTTGAAATTGACTCGCATCAGTGATTTGCTGCATGCAATAGTAGAATTCATTCATATTCGAAAGCCTTGGACAGTCACTGGAATTGCATAGTTCATGTTATTTAATATGCATACTGTTGATATGAAGTCACATCCAAGATTCAATACTTTATGAATATACAAGCTGTGTAAAGAAGGTATTGCTCTAACTTCTGCCAGATGTTCCGATTGAATTTTGCTGACATTTCTATTGTTAAAATCACTCAAACGCAGTTGCTCTGCAGCCATCCCTTCGACTGCTGACAAGACTAATAGTAGTAATGGGAAGCAAAGATTTAATTAATGGTAGAATATTACCCAACCAATATGTGACGCATTCCTTGCATATATAAAGCCCCAAAAATCTATTGTGGCTTACCGAAAGGGCATTTAACTGTGCACGCATACATAATTGGAACATGAAAACCAGACATCATCAAATAGAAATGAAAGTGAACCAATATTATAGCACTCCAAATGTCTTTCGAGCTGACCAGTCTTGTTGGATTATGCATACCTCATACCTAACCCGTTCTACGATTCATGTTTAATAACTTTGGTAAGAACATATTGAATCGGCGGTGTCTTCATCATTAATATTAATTGTACAATTTTTACGTGCACAATTTTTATTTTTACTTAAAAAATTAATCTATCTTATATATTACCAAGTCTAATCGTTTCACTGACTGTATTTTAAAACTTAGCAGAACACTTCCCATCAGCATTTGGAGTTAGCTTACATTAATCACTTTCCTTATCAGTTTCCTGGCTGCTTTAGTATTCTTCAGTATCATAGATGACTTAGTTTGCAGAAATGTCCTTGCTTATTTGCTACTCTCTGACACAATTTTAGGTTAGGGGTCTGAAAAAATATTAACCCATGGAAGAACGCACATATTTAGAAACTCACGAATCGCTTGTCTTCTGTTTTCCTAACCTTAAATTGAGAGACGTACGCTTAGAATCGAACTCTGTCGTTCCCTGCAGCATCTTTGTTTCTTTTCAAAATTCGATGGAAACACTATGTATTCAATGCGGTGAAAGTGTAAATACTCCTCTATGTGTTACATTTGTTCACTAAAGTTCGCACACGTAAGCCTGATGAATTTATTGAAAGCATTATCAGATTTGCACCGGTCCTTCAATCTTTTTAAAATCTCAATCGTATGAAAAGTGGAGCATACTCTAGAACAAGGCTTAAAGCTTTGACGTGCCCAGCTGTAAGGAAAAGGTTAAAGTAAATCATAGTAAATAAATGATCGAAAACGTAATATAGTATCAATTTCACTTGGGGTTTAAAACACACTCATTTTCTGAACTCATCCTTAAGCATACGTTGCAACTAAAACTTCTTGCAAAGTTGTATTCTAGGGAAGGTGGCCCTTTAACTTTCCGAACGTGATACTGACAGAACTCTGCCCTCATTCCAATGAAATATCAAATGTAATTCAAAACGTTTTTTCAGACATTGTACCGTCATGAATTTTTAAAGGCTGTATTATTATGCCCTAGTTTTCCATAAAAATGTTCGACAGAGAATATTATTCTATAACATTCCTGTACCGTGTGCGTCAGATACTTCCATATCAGTAAATATTACTCTTTCTGTAGTATAAGAACTGCGGCTGTCATTACAAACTTCGATTTGTCATGTACTGCACGTCACTGAATATAAGCTGTGATTATTTCTAACCGAGTACATCATTATTAGATTTATAATAGCGTTTTGACGAAATCCATGTACTTACAAGCGTCAGTTCCATTCATTGATATATTTTGTCTCAACTATATCTTTTAAATACTTTATTGTTAGAAAGAGCAAGCGTACATGGGTGTATGCATATAGCATATGGGATCTAGTGTTTAGCCATGTCTGCTTTGGAATTTCTCTATCGCGCGATAGAAATAAAAAATAGCCATGTTAGTATTTGATAAACTATTTACAAAACTGTCGCGGTGATGTGGTCTACAATACTCTTGGTAAATTGATAGTCACATAATAATGCACAATACAGTGTATAAAATTGGCCTTAATTGGAACCCTAACCACCTTAAACACAGGATCGATTTTCCTTGATATTAGCAAAGTTTGAAAGGGTTTGTCATTACAAGCATTAAACTATTTTGGCGCTTGTGGTAAAGTGGTTTGCAAAATAATCCGTAGTGGGAATGGGCTATTTGAAAAACTCTGGCTCCAAATGTATACTGATGCCTAAGTAATCGTTACTTTGAGGAAAGTAGATAAGTAGGCGAATCGTTGATCTTCAGGTCCATCATTGAGGATTTGAGAAGAGAAATACGGTTAAGAGCATATAAGAATGTTTACATAAGATGGGTTGGAGAACGAACGTTGGTAAAAAAAAGATCCTCTTCAACAGCTCTTTTCGCATGATAAAAGACATGGACTCTTGCTTTTCCCCTTGTTGGTTTTTCACGTAAAAAAGTAAGCATTTGAGCCTTCATAAATGTAGATTTGAGAGGGAAAAAACTGCTTGTGGGAGACTTTGTGGAAGCTTCTGAGAAAATAAAGCGGATTCGCCACTTTGTAGGCATAGCATACTCCTTACAAATACGTGTCCCTCAACCTACAAACACTAAACTTGGTTTCGTTTGTAAGTATGACGTTGGTCGGATGTGTATGTAGGCATAGATGAAAGTATGAGTGAACATCTCATGGTTCTTATAGCCAATGCATTTTGATAGTACGTTTAAGATATTTTACAGGAAAAAAGGCTATGAGGATGCTTACAGGTTGTGATACCGATCCTTCTTCCACTTAAGACTTGTGGGGTGGAAATGTATACAACGCAAAAATCCTTGGACTCTATAAATGACACAAGGTCGTTTCTTCTGCTGCCTCTTTTTCCTCTTTACTCTGCCTATAGTAATTGGCATATTATGGAAAAACTGTTATAAACGTTTCCCAGTATGCTGCCGAGTTTTTCGATACTCAAATAAATTGAAAATGGCCAAGTACAACATAGCGTGTTTGAAAAATTGAGTTATTTCTTCTGCAGCCAGTTGGACAGCTTCTAGCAGCTACTCAACTAATTTAATCGAAAGTGGCACTCACAATCACGCAATCCATCCGATTTGTTTGTAAATGTTCATGACATAAAATTTCAAATGCGATGAAGCTCCCAGAGCCTATAAAATCTATAAACTATCCTCATGAATATTTACGACAAATATACACGTACAAGAATCACTGACAGGTGTACAGAATTTTTTTCTTGGAGAATGTCATATACACTCTTACTTTTGTAGAATCTGAATAAGGGACTTTATTGCTTGAAAAGCCCAAAAACAAATTAAATCAATGCGAGGAGAAAGTTGAAAAAGCCCAGGTGGGCTTCACATAGGAACAGGAATATACAAGTGCATTCAATATATTATACACAAAAGGGTAAAAAATATTTGCAAAAAATTTGGTGTCTCCCTGTTGACTTGAGAAGAAATCAAAAGCTGCCACTGCTTGTATGTCACAGAACACCTAAATTAGACTCTGAACAGGCAATCCTCTTGTATATTTTGTCCTCTGTTTTCAATGATTTCTCACAGAAAAGCCAATTCAAGGAGCTGTGAGGTCTAGGGAGTTGTGTTGTGGCATTTGAATATTTTATAAAGAAATTATTAAAAAGGAATCTATAAGGAATAAAGACGTTACATATACAAGCTGTAACTCTGAAAAGGGCATCTAATATCATAAGGTCGACACGCACAGCAACGTGTACTTCTTTTTCTGCTTCACTTGTGGTTATTTGCTGTACATATGTCTCAAACGCAAGATAACCTTCTCCCAACTTGCAACTTTTCTAAAGTTACAACGAAAAAGCAGTACTACGTTAAGGTATGTCGTAAAAGCTATCATAATTCATGAAGAAAGCTACGAATTCACAGTATTCCTACAATCTATGGAACTAAAGGGTTAAATAAGTATAGCTGTTCGAGCGAAAAAGTTCCATTTCTAAAAGAACGAGTTTCGCTGCTGACGAAGCATGATGATAGCTTTTTGGTGATAGTCCTGCGGCTGTCGTTCATAATAATTCTAATATAATAATCTGAATGCCTAAAATAAACTGGATAATGTTGGGACACAATGTTCTTGCGGCAGCCATAAAAATGTATTCTTGTAGAAATGAGGTAGAGAGAGTGGTTCAGCAGCAGCACAAACACCAGATTTTTTCTAGCTGGAAACGATGTAATGCCACAAGTAAAGATGGCTATTCGGATTGATGCTTACTATTAGGTTTCTCCCTTGAATTACTGAATAAACTCAAGTTTATTAGCAAATTCTTTAACAATTGTTGATCAGTTTAATACTCTGCCTACATTTATTTCGAATGACGCGCATGCAGTTAGCACTACCGCCTACTTGCTCAGAGCTCACTATCAAGATCTTTTCAGTTTATTCTCCGGCAATGCAAATAGCCTTATTTCTGTCGCTTGATGTACTTTTCCAATACGCTCTTTGCGTAGGACTGTTTCGCAGTGGCAACGCATCCAGGGTTTGGCTGAACGAGTAATGAAGAAATTGAATGAAGTAGCTACAAGGAATTTGCAATAAAATCATCGCGTATGTAAATTCCTTTAAAGGATTTTCTTTCTGAAAAGATGTAATATCGTTTGACATTCCATCCAATTTCGCAGACTTCTACTCATTTAAATACATGAATACAAACATGAAAGCTGAAAATGCTACATTTTGGTTCGTAGAAGACATACTAATAGTTGGCAGAAGACGAGTATGTCAGAATATAGAAGCCGACAGGAAATGTTAAAAAGTTGAATATTTTTATGTCCAATAAGAGTTTTGTAGCGCGGTATGCTTATTCGTAATACTTTGTTGTAGTAATCTGATGTATTGCATTGTCTGAGAAAAAAATTGCTCAGTGTTCCTGTGAGCAATCCACTAATATACTATGCAGAATATTATATTAACCGACAACTTTCACTAATTACTTGCCATTCTGTCATGTGTAATTTTCTACTTGATTGGAAGCAATAATGGGTTTTCCTGTCTGTTCGTATCGCATATTCAGTTTGGTCAATGGAGAATAAATATAAGTTAGAGTTGGTTGAATGAAATGAGCAAACTGCGCACTGGACGAGCTCATAATCATTTGCATTTTCAGCAAGCATACTCCGAAATGAAACGCAACGTTTCGTGTTGTGATGCCGTGTTTTACAGATTCTTGCGTGGGTAGGCTCCTTTGAGCAGATTTATTTTGGAAACCTGATCTGTGTCATAGTCAGGTTGGCTGTAGGAATCTGAGATTTGCTTCAATTGCAAATTCCACTCTCACCCATCCAGAACAGTATGGACAGGTAAAAAATTCGTCGCTTCTGTATTTGAAGTAGGTAAATAAGTTTTAAAAACCTAGGGTAATGTTTTCATCAGAGGCAAGTCGCACGATATTGTTGAAGGTTGAAAATTCTCGCTTGAAGCCTACATTTCCAACGGAGTTGTAATCATTTAATGCGCTTAAATGAAGGTTTTGTACCACTGGCACATGGAAATACGACACGAAAGTTCAGTGCTCTACAAATTGTAGCACACGCTAGTTACTTTAGCGAAGGACAGTAGAGTAGTTTAACAATTGGATCATTGTAGAATATAAGTATTGAATGAGGATGCCGAGTCGACTCCCATTAGGCTTGATAGTTCCATCGATCTGTTCCGAGGCAAATTAAGATTCGACCTCATAAGAGACCTAATCGTAAGATATTTAGCACATGCTATAGCCTCTTTTCCAGAAGTGCAGTTATATAAATGTATAAAACCTTAAAAATTGCGAAATTGCTCACTACGCGAGTTGCATGTTTGTCTGTGAAAAGAGTTTGAAGAAGTTCAAGGTTAGAAATAGTCAAAAGCAAAAAGTATAAATGTCGATGTATCGTGAATGGTAGTTCATGTTCGCTTCTTTTAACATTCAATACAACTGATGAAATACAGAATGAATGACAACCACTCCAATATTAAAAATTTTCGGTGAGTTTTTAATTGATGAAATGTTGGTTTTTGATGGAACTAAAGTTTAAGCATGATATGCAAGCCTTATATTGCAACTGATGTTTAACTGTATGAAGAAAGCTGCATTGTCTACAAGCACGTGTGTAACAAATACTCTTAAATGAACCATTCAGCTATTTCAGAATAGCCAAGTTTGCTCATAAATTTTCTTTCTGTTCGTTATATAAAACTTGACAGTAAAATCTAGAAAAAACTGGATAATTGCCAGTGACATTGACGTTGTTTATAGGTACGCACTAATATCATTCAAACCTAAATTAAAGTGGATGCCAGGACTCGTTCTACTTTAGCAAAGCAAATATTAACCATCTGCTTGCCATTTTAACTAATTTTTCTGTGATAACCTATGCATTCATTACATATTCATTAAAAAGTCTACTAACATCTAAGACTCTCTATCAGCGAGTTTAAAACCGTTTTAAAAGAATCTGAACATAAACCAATAGAGTGATATCTTATCTTTCTTTAGCAAACTAAGACACAGACGATAGCCAGAACTCCATGCGTTGCACCGCAATTTCATATCAGTTTTAACGGTTTATGTCAGAACATGCACACTGTTATGCAAGCGACAAGTTCTGCTTTGGCCTGGCTGGCAATGCCAGCGTGTTTTCCCCTCGGTGACACACGGAGTCATTGGTGAAATGATGTATTTGGTTAGAAAATTGAAAATAAAACTTTATTCTTCCGTCACTTCCACAGTTCACTTATCTGTGTTTTATCTTAGGTTCTACATAAATTACCATTCTTCTTTGTTATAGGTAAAAGTATTTGAATGCCCCAGAGAAACGCTGTTTCGAGAAAAGCCTCGACATCTAGCAAAAGTACAATGGTATAGAGGGGATCCAGTTTAGTATGAATGAGTGATCCAAATGAATAGTACATCCAGACTTCAATAAACCACCTAAGACAATGCGTAAAAGATTTATATTATCCCTCCCAAAATTTTACGCTCTTCGTTTAATCGTTTAAGTGACAACTGAATTGTGATAATTTTATAATTAGATCAGTGTAAGGATAGTCGGTTCCCTTCCTCCCTTTCTCTCATACTTCTTCCTTTTCGGAAACTAGAGTTGCTGGCGGTATCCCAACATGTAATTGAATGTTTGATGCGCATCCCCATTGTGGCGAAAGTCCCGAGTTCAAATTTTCAAAGAGCTTAACTAATTCAACGTATACTCTATGGTGCCAGGAAGTCGGTGATAAAGCATGTATAAAATACATATACGAACAATAAGTAGCTCGTTAAAAGAATGGATGAATAAAGTTCGAGTTTTTTACTGTCCACAAGGTAGATAACACCCTATGTACATTGGATGCTAAAGAATTTGAAGATACTAATGTTTAGGTGTACATACTTTCAAATCATTTAATTAAACCTCATATATCAACGCAAATCCAATTTCCCTAATAACTTGATTAAAGTTAGCAACATACTTCACGCAGAAAGTGCTCTTGGAAAGTGTCCCCCGTGAAAATTCCAAATGGAATTTTGTAATAATTAGAGAAAAGCGTCCCATTCAACGATTCTGATTCACATGTACCTTTTTTTGCTAGCTTTCGCCCCTATATTAGTCGTGTTACATCTCTACTTCATCTTCTCTCAACTCCCGGGTAATGATAATGGCTTTTACTAATTAGATTAGTATTTTACATGGATTTATTATACTCGTTATATATAGACACTCATTTGCTTGCTCTCGGCTTCCTGACACTCTCCTGCACACCTCACAAATTGTACAAGTGTCAGAAATCATACACATTGATTCAGTAGCGATTCAAACTTATTATATTTCTCGCAGTCCTTTTCTGTTGTCACCATCTGAATGCCTCCAACTTGGCCTTTGTCATGAGACAAAAAAAACTATTTGAAGTAATTAAGTGTTTCAAGCTGAGTTGGTTAATAGAATGTTCTAGCGGACGCAAGACTGTTTCTTCTCTCTTTCACATGAACAAGCCTTTTTAGCCTTTACTAATTGACTTTTGAAGATATTTATTATTAAATTGTAACTTTCGTCACATTCACATAACCTTGCTTATGAGGTGAATGATAAGTTAAATGAAATCTTTTCATTAGTTAAACTTCTCCTAGGGGGAACACAAAAATGCTAGTCAATTTGTTGTAGCTTTCTTTCATACCCAAATAATTTTAACAATGTTCGCCTTCAAGGAGTAACCTGATTATGAGTTTTTTATTGGCTTGCACAATACCTGACATAAAGACTATCTTAAGTAAAAAAAGAAACTCTTAATTCTTATAAATCTTGTAGGAATGAGCATACCCTGTTTTTTCCCTTACGGTGGCAATTAGACGAAACTCTAGTTTAACTATTCCATGTTCTGGAAAACTTTCCCTTCCAAGTTATATATTTCTAGCCATGAGACCACCACACACGGCGCTCCACAGACACTTTCTCCTCTTGTAACATTATTACCTATCCTAGCTGTCGTTTCAAGTGAACATGACGACATTTTCTCATTAATTTGCACACTTCTTGCTTGCTGTTTACATGTATGTATGTCCTTTCATTACAGCTACTTGAATGTCTTTCTCTTTTATGTAATCTAGTACCACTTTTAAGCACTTAATTTGCCCTTACCAGGAGAGAATTTCAGTTGACTAGCTTCCTTTGAGCGTTTTTTTATCTCGTCTACTCAAACATAAAATATATTGAAAGCGAGCTACTTCTTTGGCAGAGCACACGAACAAAAAAAAAACTTGTGTCTTGGTTCATTCTTTCTTTAATATTATCTGACATGATTATTATGGGAAAAGTACAAATGCGGAAAAAGAGAGGGGGAAATAGTAATAGAGATTGTCTGATGATATCTAACTTACGAGCGTTTTGTGTTCTTTTGTACTCGTTTATAAACTAACTTTTGTTCAAGTTTCAATCGAGCTTTGTAGAAGCACACTGATCAAGTATTCAATAAGCAGTGTAATGAAATAGCTAATTTGAGAATAATTGAAGATCGATTTGATAAGTTAATATGTATTTAATAGGAGAGAGAAAAAGAGCATGTTCGTGAACGTCATTGGCCACTTTCTCTGACTTCTCAGTAGAGTCGTAGGGCTTCCTCTTTAAATGATTGTCTCTGTGGAGTCTGTTGGAGAGGGAAAATGACAAAAAAATCAACGTGTCATTGTTGATTAAGACTTGACTACGACATGAATTTATGGGAAAGAAAAAACGTACACGGGAAAAATTCAGAGACTAAAAGTAACGCGTTTTTTGATATGGGTACATTCTTCTTTTATGTAACCTTTTTTCTTTCATTTTCTTCCTCTTTTTCAGCTAAGGTACGTGACGGTTTTAAGTGGTTTGACATTTTAGGTAATTGAATATTGTCACATTATAGGTGAACTATGCAACGAATTACGCTCAGAGTATAGTGCTACGAAAGTATTTGAGTATCACTAGTATCAAATGGCAAAGAGAAAAAAGACGTAATTGTCTATTAAAACTTTTAGTTTTAGTGAAAATAATGTGATAAACTGATACCTTGTCAGGGTAGGCTATCCGGTCGAATAAAATCAGATCTAGATCTTCTAAAGTGAGTGGGAGAGCTAATGTTTGATGTATTATCTACTGATCCTAAATCTATTAAACTCATTTGCCAGCTTGTTAACTTCAAGTTGCAGGTAATTTACATGATTGAACTTACATTCGCATTATCATTTTACGACCGAAAAAATATTTCTCGTTAGTAGGTATGTTTCCCTTCCACAACTACTGAGCTCCAAAGGTCAAACGTCATAGACTTTAGAAGGGCTTTTTGTTTTGGAAATCGGATTTAATTAAAACGTTTCTATAAACTAAGAGGAAATGTTTAGTTACATACATAGATGTCTCATTAGTCATGGCCTCCAGATGTTTTAGTGCGCCTTACAAGTTAAAGGATAGGATAATGATATGTGCTCCATTTGTAAACTTTGGAACACGTCAATAATTTATGACGTGAGTAAGAGGTAGAAAATGGTTTTCGAAGAAGGAGAAAGAGCCTGTCAAGGAAAAAATAACATACAACGTACCAGCCCCACAGATCATACGTAGCAATATCCTGAGAAATTGATGGCTTTCAATCACAGTTCTTTCGATCTGAAATAGTTAACACATAATAAAATTTCTACATCTAGATCTATTCCTGGAATTACGAAAACCGAAAGTGAGCTATAACTATATTCTCTGTAAAATTCCGCAATTCATGTAGTCGAAAAAGATCCACAGTCCATGTAGGACTCATTCATGTGCTTTCAGAATCCGACTCAGATATTAGACAAAGAGTGAACGAGGGTATGCAATAAAAGCATAAAACGTTAAATGATTTTTATGGACAAAGATGTGGCAATTACATGCATGGAAAATAATAAAGTACATCGTTTTAGAGTTATCTTGAGACTTTAAAAGCATTTAGTATCTGGCAACTAATCATATAGCTATCCGCGAAAATAATGTCTGTCCCAAGTCTTTGCATATCTGACAGTATCATAAATACTTATGCATTATTATAATTTTTTTCTGAGTCGGTGACTCATGAAGATCTCTAAAATTTATTGTGAGAATATCCATAAATGAAAACAGGAATATCCATAAAAGATTTGCAGACAGACAAGATGAAAAATTCAATAGCTATGTAGCAGTGATTACATTGCCCACCTCATCTTACGTTTACCCTGCCGAATGTATTGATAAGTTAAACTTTTCCTTGAAAAGTTCGTTTCTCCTTGAAAGATGGCTATTTTTAACCACGCATTTCAACTCTTTTTTCTTCTGCTCCGTCTAGTTCGTAATCTGTTACTCTCGGCAGCTCACACAGGAGCAAAACCTGTGGCGTGAAATGGAATATGAATGGACTTTGAAAATGGGGTTGTGTCAGTCGTGCGGCAAATTTATGTACACTTGTACACGTTAAAGAATGCGATTTGCCTGGCCATTTCGTTTGCATTGACAGGGCAAAAACTTTTTTTTTTTTTGCTATTGTGATAAGATGAGATGTATAGAAATACGAAGCGTCATATGATGATGATACGAAATACAATTACGCATTTAAACACAGCAAAGTTCTGGAACCATTAGAGTGATGCTTGAACAAAAGCTTTTTTGGTAGAATTGTTGTTTATTCTGGAGTTGTGTAGCCTTTCCTAGAAATGAGAGACGCTAAAGATTCCTGTCCAAAAATGAGGGCAGACGTCTATACGAAAAGAATCTACTTTGTATGTATTATCACATAACTTAAAAAGAATCTCTAACAAGCACAAATAAACAATTGGAGCGATTGAGGAAGGGAATGGCACTGTGTTTACTATCGTCCTTTTTATTATTCGTGTAGTAAAGAAGTAGTACTTAGTTTTAAATTTTCTGGTAAAATCTCTGTTAGTAGCGAAAAAATTAATGGCAAATTATTAGAATCATATAGCCATTCATAATAATGAATTTTAATGCTCTTTTAAATTTAATGCTTTTATTTTAAGGATAATATGATATATGTCATTCACCCAAAATTTTTCAAGGGCCTACTCTCCCTCATTTAACCCTTTTGCCTTTTATATTAAGAGTAGCATACTGTTAAGGGCAAGAGTTACAAGGGCAGAGTTCTTGTAGATGTACTGTGTAAAATTGTAGTATTGTTTGAAGGGTAAGGTCAGAGACATAATCCTTTTCCTTCATCCCAAAACCCATGCGGTTCAAGCATCTATTCTCACCTAACCTTCAAAGCCACAAAACGTCTGTCCAGAATGCAATGCATTTTTATGCTTTGTCATTGTAGCAAGGACTCTTTCCTGGAAAAAAGCTCGGGGATACAGTTTCGATGTCATTATGCTTTCTCGTCTCCGCGTAAATCTATTATTTTGTTAAATCGCATGAAACTAATCCTTTACGTAATTGTGATAAAACAAATCATCTTCCTGTCATTCTGCATCATCTGTCCTTCTTCAGTTTGAGTATTTGCTTTCACGCAATAACCTCTCCACCAGTTTGGCACCCATAAATTGAACAGATGCAAATTTTCACATATCAATCCTTTGGATATTTTCCAGTCAAAAATTCCAATATTTTGAAAATATGGAAAAGTTGCATTGCTACAACATATTACAGATGATATAATATCTGCTACTTAACATAATGATGGCTTTCATAGTTCATATTGACCCTTTTTTGTCCAAAGACCACAATATGAGAGAGACGTGTAACACACGCGCCTCGAATTCATTCCAACTAGGGTTCATTGATAGCTGTAAAGGTGTCCTAATAAATATATGCCGAAAACAGGGGATGAGTTTTTTTACTACGAAGAAAGTCCTTTATTTCGAAATTTTTGACGTACTGATGACATCGATTAGATTGGATGTGGTTCACACTGTTCTAGAGTGGTCTTACTATAGGATTTATTCATGAATTTTTCCTGAAAAAAAGAATAATGCATAGAAAATGTGAGAAACATCTGGAGTTCACATCATCGGACACACATGCTCCACACACGAGCCACGCACGTTTTCATTATACCACGTAAAACTACCAATGTTGCCATTATTGATAGACGGTAGAACCTTATCAAAGGGAGTTATTGACAAAGAATGGTATACAAAATTATGTTTCTTTCATATTATTTAATGACACTGGTACAAAAATTATGTTTTTTTTTCTTCAATGTAAAATTTTATTTGCGTATCAGCGCAAAATATCTTGAACAAAATCACTTCGAATAATGAGATACAGATATGTAAAACTGATGAAGTATAAAA
>VICI01002527.1:0-16298 GCA_019593645.1 Akabosia matsudoensis
CACTTCCGAAACGAAAACTCAGAAACGTTACACGCACAAGAGAGTCGACCGTTATGAAAAACAACTCTACTCTTTTATCCATGTTTGCCCCGACTTTCATTTCAACTCTTTTTAAATTTTAAACTAGTGATGAGAGGCATTTAAGTAAAGTTTTACTTGTAATGTAATGCATGCATTCAAAATAAGTTTTGAGGAGTTTATTCCAGAGGATTTGCAATTTCAAAACTGTCAAGCTGTTTATTTTTTAGATAATGGATTAGCGACCACGGGGAAAACAGAGAAAGTTCGAACAGATGAGACGGTTTCTATGTTGTCACATAATGAATCTCTGTCGTCCTCTTCTCTGACATCGATTTCGTTTTTTACCAAAGCAGGATTTTGTTGTTGACATTCACTCCTATCAACTCTGGTAAGAATTAGCTGCACGTCCCTGCCTCCCAAAAGGTGACGTATGTACGATGGCGTTAGTTTCGATGCAGTTATAGTCCCAGTCCCAGTCCCAGTATATACTTGCTCCAGTGGCATATCTATCTCATCTGTATCCTTCAGCATCTTTTTATAATCTGTTGCACAACGGGTCATCCGTTTTGATCGTTTTTGAATGTTTTGAGGTGGATCTTCTCCAGAGTCGCTATTGCCGCCACGTTCTTCATTATCGGATTGAGATTTTCTAGGACGACTTTTGGACGGCTTTTTCCGTTCTTTCTTTGGAGATGAATCGTCTTCATTCGGATGCGCTTGATCTAGATGTCGTACGAGGCCCCTTTTGTGTTGGTACTTTGGTCTGTTATCTTCAGGACATTTTGTACACGTCCATAGTCCTTCGCTGTTTGCGGATAAATCTGTGCGAGGGTTATAGAGTCCTTTTGGGATCTTCGTCTTTCCAGAATGCCACCTCCACCGATGCTGGGAGAGGTGATGGGGGAGATAAAACTGTAAATGCAAAAGGTAAAGGTTTCAGATTGTCCACTTTCGTTGAATACATTCAGCAGTTCCAATGGAATTCACCTTTTTGCCACAAACTTCGCACACATTTTGAGGTTCCTTTTCGAACAAATTTGGCTCATGAGTGTATCGGTGCCTGCAGAGTGCACTATGAGACTTAAAAGACATGTCACATTCTGAACACTTGTGGGGCGTGTCTCCCGTGTGTGTATTCATGTGTTCTTGCAGTTTATATGGGCGTGGAAATGCTTTCCCACAAGTTTCGCATTTATATTCCAGTGGCTGACCAGGTTCTCGTTTACGTTTCAGTCGACGAGGTCCAAAAAATTTTCTGTTGTAAAAAAAGACACATTTTTTATTTTTAAGCGTTCATTGCCGTAAACAGCCTTCAAAAAAACAAAGGCTAAATTACGGTTTTTTGGGTGGTGGTCCTCGTTTCTTTGGGACTTTGGGCCCTTCAGGTATTGGAATTCCATTTTCGTCCCGGGGTATCACTTTTCGGACATATTTCCGGACGACGCGAAGTGGGGCATTCGGGTCACCTGGATTGGCTGATTTGAACCTGTCAAGTCCTTTATGGGCCCGCTTGTGCATATATAAACTTTGCTCCAAGTGGTATTTTCTCCCACAAAGGTCACATTCAAATTTTGGGTCTCCAGCAAATCTTGAACCGTCGTGGGTTATCTTGTGCTTCTTCAATTCGCCTTTCGACACGCAACCTTTTCCGCATACGCTGCATTTAAATGGTCTTTCGCCTTAACATAATACATACGAATATTTGAATTATAACTAAAAGTTTTGCGAAGGGTCCATCATTTCGAAATGCCAACGTAAAGGTAAGCAATTTCATACCAGTGTGAATCCTTTCATGCATTTCCAGGGAAAAGTTGGACGGGAAGAGCTGTAAACGTGACAAAGTTATTAAAAAAAGTTGCAAAGTAAGTAAGATACACCTGAAGACGGGATTGAGCTCACCTTCCCACAGTATTTACAGCCGTGACATCGATTTGATGTAACGACAATAGGGCGATTTCTCCTACGGTCCCTTAAAGCCGGGAAATAATTTAACAGACTTTAACATTTAAGGATCAAAAGAGATTACTATACGATGCTGGTATAGTACTAACAATTTTTTGCCTGTAGATTCCGAGTCAGTCGGAATACCCGCCAACAGGGACGGAGTAGTTTGATCGATATCCTGATTAACAATAGAGGAATCTAATGACACAAGTCCTTCGAATGGTTCATTGTCGTCATCTGCAACACTGGGACAATGCAGGGGTGATGCAGGCTCTGGAGATGGACACTCTTCCGCTAAAGTCGAAGCAGGAAGCGGAGGGTCAGTTGTCATTCCAGCGTAATTATTTGAAGAAACATCCACGCTTGAGGAGTCTGATTCATTTCCTTGATTCTCGGGTATAGTTTTATCTTGTATGGAGTTGAGTATCGGATTAACTCTCGGCTTCCACACTGGAGAAGATAAGACATGAATCAAATCGTGATTATTACGTTGACAAACTAGCAAAAGTACAATTGGAGTATGGATGGATGAAAATTATTCTTACCTTCAACAATTCTCCTCTTTACGTCATAATTTTTGCGAGTTGGCACAGTCCTGTCATAACTATCCACAAATTTCTTTCCAATCAGTTTCCTCAACGCACTCATCATTCTCCTGATCATCTCAATTTTATTCTGCAGCTCCAAGTACTGGGCCAAATTTTCTTTACACTTGGAGCAGACAGGATTCCTTTCCACGGTAAAGTCAACTTCCGCCGCGTTTGTTAGCATGATACGAGCCAGGTTTCGAAGCAGCTTCATTCCTTCCTCCTCCGGTCCCGGGTGATCGGTGAAAGTTTCGTTACAAGCTAGGCAACAATTGTAGACAATTCGACGGCGTTTTTTCCTTGCTGCGAACGAACAAGTGGGTAGTTCACTTCCATTCTGGACAGGCATGACGGGACCGGAAGCGCCGTCATTTCCCAAACTAACCCCTTGGCATTGTGTACATGATTGGAATGATGCGAACGCATTAATGAAACTAGGGTCAGACGAAGACGTCGATGTCATCCTGTCAATAAATTTGCTAACTGGACTAACAGTCTTGAGGAGACGGTAATTGTTCACATCACACTGTTGCCGATGCTCAGCTGTTTCTGCACGCACGAGTTTCCTCTTGCAAAATTGCAAGACTTTTAGAGCGCGCGTGCATTTTTATGGAAAGCGAGCCTTGCAAATGAAAAATGTATGGAAAATCGTTGCAACAAAATTCAGTGAATTCCCACAACTGAAGTTTTATTGCCTAAGTGGAGATCATAATAAATTATGAAATTTTGGAACATGAACAGTTTCATAAATATCCCGCCCGAATTTGCTGGACAGTGCTCATCCAGCGAATAAACTTGATTGCATTGTTAACGCGAACAAATGTTTTGGCCAGTATGGTATCCGAAAACTGCACTTCTTGTTGGTCATACAAAATCTGTAATTAATCATGAATGAGTTTTGTTGATTCACAATTTATGTAATCTTTCCTTAAAAATGTAAAAAGGGGCCATGCAGTATACCTGGAGAAATTCTTCAAAATCAATGCTTCCGGTGCCGTCTTCGTCACCGGAGGTTAGCTGGGGAATCCGGTCCTTCCTCTGTGTCGTATCGCCAAGATTGTCCAAACCGACACTCCTGTACGCAAAATGCAATGCAAGATATAGTAATATTACACGTAGGGGCAAAGTAAGATGGAAAAAGGCAAGAAAACTTTGATACATTTCCGCAATTTCAATTAAACCGTCGCCATCCACCTCAAACGCCTGAAACAAATCATGAACTTCGAAAATCTTTTTGTCCTCCCACTTAGGAAAGCTTTTCTTCAAGTCCTCCAAGTTCGCATTGGTGTACTTCATGCTCGCCTCCATTCTGTCCATTCGCCTCAAAATGACTGGCCAGAGGAATCTCCGCGTGCCAAGGTCCAGAAATATCATAGAATTCAACGAAAGATTCCACTTCTCTTCTTTGCCAGCAATTAAAGATCCTAAAATGAATGAATTTAATTGAAGTTTATGAAACATTAGCTGAATATAGAGAACATTAACTAAACCGCTACCGCTAGTTGAATAGTCGTCCTCGCGAAGATAAGAAATAGGCGGGTCTTCAAGTGGCAACCCTGATGTATCAGCGATTACTCCTTTTCGAATGGATGATAATGTGGAGAAAACAACTCCCATTTTAACAACCTTTTAGGCTTCAGACATTAATTCGAAGGCGTTAATTCTTTAGAAAAACATGCATAGTCCCATCAGGCATAACGAGCATATAATTTATTAGTTTATCTATGGAGCCGTCTGTTTAAATCAATATAATTTGCTACTATGGCTAATGGCTAAAACACAAGGGCTCAGGTTGCAAAGTTTCAAACAAATGACTTCCTGTCTAAATTCGTGAATGTAGATATAATTACCTGATACAACTCGGAAAATATGATATGCTTATTCTGAGGTGCATTTAAATGCTATGTTTAAAAATATCTACTGCATTTTCGTATGCAGAGTGAGGAGGCTGAAATTACGATAAAATCATGATAAAATGGAAAACGATGATTTATTTCTATCGCAAAATCATTTCCATAAAAGGATGTATTGCTACATAATACTGCATAATCATTAGTACGGAACACAGCATTTTTCAATGATAATCGGTAAAACAATGCTTCCATCGTTAGATTCCTAACACAGATTCAGAGGGCTCCTCATTGTCAACATTTGTCTCTTGTTTCACGAGAGAGGAATTCTGAGATGCCACGCCAGCAGACGTTTTTGCACCGGAAATTACGATGGGCTCCGCTGCCTTGTTCTTTAGCAACGGATTGTGAATTATCATGGGGGAGGAGAAATCAGGACGCCTTGGAGCTGGAGGAGATGGTGGTTCAAGTTTTATCTCATCCGGATCTGCAGCTTCTACAGATACAGATATTTCCTGTCCTTGCAAATCATAGTCCATTACTTGAGCGGACTCAAGAGGTGTTGCCAACTCTGGAACACTTTCTGTGTCTGTACTGGCTATTGGAGGATTTTCGGATTTTCTTCCTCTCCTCTTGCCAACCGTTGTTGAAGGTAACGGCTCAATGAGAGTCTTTGCAGTAGGTACACTTGCTTCTTGCGGGCCAGGGTTTGGGCAAGTAGTAATTTGTCCTCGTTTACCCCTAACTGAACTAGTCGCAATAATAACAGGAGTTTTTTCAGGTTCCTTTTGCTCATCGCATCTGACCAGCAGTAGTCGCATTTCGCGTCCTCCAAGAAGCTGCTTTACCCGAGATTCAGATAAGTTTGAAGAGCGCTTCGGAACAGTAGCTTTGCTTGCAGTTGGCTTCACAGGTCGGTGCGTCATACTCTTAGGGCCAGCGCGTGTTGATTTCGAAGGTTTGCTTTTAATGATGGCATTGGCTATAGATGCTATCTTACGACTTGACGTTTGTTTGGGAACGAGCTTATCTTCATCCTCCGAATCCTCATCAGAGTCTTTCAGCAAACTTAAAATTTTGCTAGTATCACCCCGAGTCGGTCTAACGCTCCGTCTAACAGGCTTTATATCAGTTGCTGAATTGGTCGTATCATTATCTAAATCAAGAGCATCATCATCCGTGCTACTATCGTCCTCGGATCCTCGTCTCCGGCCAGATTTATCAGTCGTTGCTCTTTTTGATCCCTTCTTGTTGGATTTTCTAACGTTCGGAATTCGATGCACCTTCTTTTTGTGATGAAGCAAGGATGATGCTGTGTTAAACTTGAGTCTATTGTCCTCCGGGCATAGTGTGCACACATAGTGACCTGGCAGATTAGGCTTGGGCGGCTTTTTATACTCGTCAGGCATGGGTTCATCCGAGTGCTCTGCTTTCCAATGTTCCCTTATCGCTATTTTGCTCCTAAACCCTAACCTTTCCGGTGGACATCCCTTGCACTGGATCTTAAAGTAGGTATTATACCGCCATTTAGGATCATGTGTTTTCACGTGTTCAACAGCGTCGTGTTTAACGTAGAACGGTTTATCACATATTTCGCCTATAATAACCATTTAAATGAATGCAAGTTAAAGATCAAGTCATTAAAATTACTTATGTTAAGATGAATGGCAGTTCTGATAAATCTTACAATTGAATTTGGGAAGACCATGGTGTCTTATTCGATGGTTGTGGAGCATATATTTGGTTGCGAACTTTTCTCCGCAGAGCTAAAACGGGCATTTTAAAAAATTACTTGAAACATATCTTGATATTTTCTTCACGGAATATTCTATGAATATACCTGGCATTCACATGGTTGCTTCATGCTGTCTGTTCTCTTTCGACCTTTCCAGACGTACTGGTGCGAAAAGCCCAAGTGGTTTTTTCTTCTGTGATGATAAAGTGTTACCAAAACGTAGAACGCCTTCCCACAAGTTTCTTTATAAACAAAAATTATTGGATAAGTACGAACAGCAATTAACACGTATTTGCTTGAGTTTGGCTGTCACAATTACCGCAAATGTGTTTCGGTTCTCCGTCAAATCTAGTTGCATCGTGGGTTTTCATGTGTTTATCCAAGTTTCCTTTTTCCGCGCACGCCTTGGTGCAATCAGGGAATGGACATTTAAACGGCTTTTCTCCTGCAAAATAGACAGAATGGTAAAAACCTAACCGTGCTTGCAAATAATAATTGATTTTTAGTTTCGTGCCGAAGGCGCATACCAGTATGGACGCGCATATGGGCTCGCAGTTTATAATTGAGTTGACAGTCCTTTCCACAAACAGAACAAACTGTCTCTTTGGAAGCTTCATTTCGTTTCGTTCTCGCGAAAAACGGTCTCTTTCTCCTACGTAAAATTTATTTTCGATCGTTACAAAACAGGAAGACGAATTTATTAAACCACAATTTTGAAGTAAAAATTCACTCACGGTTTATTTGAAGGAGGATTTGATGATCCCTCGGCTCGCCGCCTGGGTACATATGGAAGTGGGTTTCCATCTGCGTCATATCTCACTTTTCTTCTTGGCGGTCTTGGCTTTCGTTTATTTTTAGGCCCTATCATTTTAGGCGGGCCAGGCTTCTTCCTTGGAACATTGGGATCCCTAACCTTCTTCTTTTTGGGATACTTTTTCTTAAATCGCGTCAGTCGTTTGATACCCATATGGTCACGTTTGTGAGAATACAAGCTCTGTTCCAGGTGATACTTCTTTCCACACAGGTCACATTCAAACTGAGGCTCACCTGGAAGGTACAAACATAATTTCAAAATTTTAACCCAATAATCCTCAGTAAAATTAATATAAGACAGTTTGTACTGTTGAATACCTTCAAATCTACTTTTGTCATGTGTCAGTTCATGTTTCTGCATAGCTGCCTTTGCAGCAAATCCACGTTCGCAAATGCTACATTTGAATGGTTTCTCCCCTGGATATAAAGAATTTATTTAGTAGTGCATTACAGATGACAGATTCATTTTGTTTAATTTCATGATGGCAATTACCAGTGTGACACCTCTCGTGAAGCTGAAGGGAAAACAATGCTGGAAACAGTTTCCCACAGAATTTACAGGGATGAGTGCGTCGCTGTGTTGCAATAATAGGTTTGATTTTTCGTCGATCTCTGAACAAAGAAAAATAAAACTGCGCTGTTAAATAGGGCCCTGCAGTATTTAAAATAGTTTTGAAGTTAGCATTGGTATTACATCCATTGCGGAACATTTGGTACTGTTGGTGGCCCCTTGTTGGATGTACTACTCTCAGTAGAACTTGCTTCGGGAACAGGTAGAGTACTCGCCTGGATTGGTGGCTGAACGTCATCCTCTGTCATTAAATTTTTGACGTAAACGTCAACTTCTCCGCCATCGAATTGAGGGTCATCAAGTGGCGGAGGACTGGTTGGAGAAGGACATCCCATACTCATGTTGTCATCTTCATTTTGATGGTTTTCATCGGCATTTCCTTCCGAGGAAATTGGGCCTCCATGATTGGAAGACTGGAGCAGATGAAACGCTGTTGGAAATGTCCAATAGCGAATACTCCTGGGATTGTTGGTCATTTGTCTGTGTTGCTGGAAGTTGAGAGTCATTTCCTCCTGTGCTTTGTGTCGATGATGCATCAGGTTTTTGGCTACTTTCCAATGAATTGACAATTTCCCTGTAAGTCTCCTCAAACTCAGGTTGTTTCGTCCTGTCAGCCGAAGAGCACTTTTCTTTTCGATGTCACAATCCCTTTAATTTTCTCGAAAATCTTCTTCTTGACTTCATAATTTCTTAAAGATGTCGGAGTAACTTTGTAAGTGTCCAATAACTGAGTCGTCAAAAGCTTCCTAATTTCCCCCAGCTGCTTCATCAAATCCTTAATTGTCTGTTGTAGATGAAGATACTCGTTGACAGTTGTCGAGCACTTAGTACAGATCGGATTTGATTCGTGTACAAATTCATCGTACGCAGGAACCTGCAGGAGATGGCAAAGGTTCAAGAAAACAATCAGCCCAGCGTCTGGCGTCGCTGCCTTCTCAACAAACACATTATTACAAACTAGACACAAGTTCATCTGAAACTTGAGTTTGTCTGCACCGGGAACTTGTCTCGAGCTGGGTTGTTGGAGGCCGCCATTCGACGTTGCCGCTGGTGGAGGAGGATTTCCTCCATTAGAATACCCAACCGGCTGTTGATAACTACGTGTGTTATACATATCCAATTAACTAATTACTCAGTCACATCTACTCATCACACAGTCGTATTCACTGTCCACTAAACTGGTTGTTGGTTATCATCACTCAAGAAATGCAAAAGGAGCATTGATGTCTGGGCTGACTCCTGACTCACGTGTGCAATGTTGAATGTTCAGAATGTTGTTGTTGTGGCCGTGGACTTCAACTTCTGTGAGCAGCTGCTTAGAGCTTAGGCTCCGATCAAGTCAAGTCCGAAGTCAGCATCAAAAGAACGAAAGCAAGCTTCAGTGTCTTGCTGAGTTTTTTAGTGCATGTGGCATGATTTTGTTTTTGTTTCGAACGGGATTGATTGCGGGCATAATAGTGCCTTCGGTGAATCTGGATTGATTGAAGTTGATTAATAAATGATTCGTTTCATAATTGTATGTATAATGCAAGCGGCATGAAACTTTCATAATTCTTAAGATTTTTTATTAAGACCTTCATTATTATTATGTATTAACAAAAAGATAGATCAAGGTATCTAGTAAAGCTATCTATACAATATATATTTTTCTAACAGAAATAATACTACTTTTTTGTTTAGAACTAAACTTACCCTAAAGACTCACTTTAAATGGAGCATTGCCCAGTGTCCATTTAAGAGTGAGCTTCACAATAGTTAAACTAGAACATTACTCTATAGGACAATAATACAATTACTTTTAAACAGTATCTGTACAGCTAGTTAAACGTTAAATCATTGTTCAGAGAATTAAATTGAAAGTTTCATAGATTCATTGTAATCATTTCAGTCAAAGATCGACTTTCGTGGGGGTTGGCGGATGTGGCAGGATTTGAGCACCCAATCCCAACAAATTTGACTGCGCTGGACCAAGAGTCGAAAGCTGGTTTGGGAATTTGTGGAGCACACAAACGCTTCGGGGGCGAGGGTGAAGGTACATTGGACTTGGGAAGGAATTCTATATCGCTGTCTACTCCAGTTGAGAAAATGTTGGCAAACAGCCGTTGGGATTCATCGCGCGGTAGATCAAATACATTATCCTGCAGAAAAATTTAAGAGGCCTTCAATTAAAATTTAAATTCAGGATGATAACTGAAGTAGTCTTTAATTTAATAGGCTTACAGTGCGCTTTTTGATAGGATATACAACTGGCGTGGATGTGAACCGTTTCCAGGACTGGTCAGTTCCAAAGGGTTGTTGAGCACGAATCTTTTCAATGTGGACAAGAGCATTGGAGACTTTGTCAGCACAGCTGAGGTCTTTCGGGTTAAGCGTTGTTTGCTCCGTTTTGAATGGACCACAGACTAGTACTTTGGGCAAGTTAGGAAAAAAGTATATCTTGCCGACGCCTGTTGACGGCTCCGGAGATTTGACATCAAAAGTGACTCCACGTTTCTTCAAAAACGCTCGATTCATGTTCACGCGGAGGGCGTTAGTGGAAATGGAACATTTTATTTCGGGAATGTAAACGTACTCGGATTGCTCGAAGAAGGGGTTCAAATGATGACAAATCCAAGAATATCCAACTGGAGGAATCGGCAAGTAAAGCCAAGGTACTATGAACTCATCTCCTTGACGTACTTGGTACATAGTCACCTTTGGGTCAATGATTCCTTTAGCCCATGAGAAGAAGACGAAGCCCTTGTCCAGCGCAATGAGTTGACAATCTTCCGTCATCTCCTGGATAACTGTAGGAATGAAGTTAGTAAAATTAGGATACCGTCGTCAAATCAAAGGACTATCGAAATTCTACGATTCCCCTTACTGGATTTCATTTCCTCGTAATCCTTGCCAGTTAACTTGGTAGCGAGTCGAGTTGGGGAAACGGGCCGAAGGGCTGGAACTTCCCGTTTTATTGGTGATGGTTTCGGTTTTCCTGACGCATCAACTTCGATCCTACAATCCAAAAAAACGTGTGATAAGTTTCCAGTCCACTACACTACCGACAAACCAGCAAATTCAATACTTACACTTCCTTGTCCAGATTCAAATGTTCCACGTCAATGGTCATCGGCGTACACTTCTTTTTCAACTGCTCAATATTCGCTCTCTGATCCTGATCCGTTTTCGGAGGTACAATCCGCATGAACCTCGTGTTTTCTGCCGGCTTCGCCATCATTCTGTGATGTGACTTTTGCAGTAACGCCTTGGTACGTCTCTCTTTCGCCACTTTAGAAGCACTTCTGTCCACCACTTTGCCGTCCAAAACAAACTCACGGCGTAATCTTTCAGGCTGCGTTTGTGCACGTCTGACACGGATGAAAGAAGTGCCTCTCTCCATTTGCCGGTAGCTTGTCTATTAGCGAATATAAAAAAAAAGCTTAAAATATGTAAAACGGCGATAATATTACGAAAAAAATTACGAAAGCTGTACACTTACCATTGGCTCCTTTTCTTTCTCTGTCGACTCTGCTCTCCAATTCAACAAGCTGACACGCGGGCGCAATCGGCTGCGAATGTCCCCGTCGTCACTACTGTTGAACAGAATATTTTGACAAGTACATTCAAAGAAACAGCGAGGCCTTCCACAATGCTTTCTGGGTGGAATGTCTTCACTTATCGAGGAACATATACAGCCCAACCGACAAGATGGCGCGTGACAGTTGGACGCAGATGGAGGAGGAAGTGGAGGCATCGGAAGTGACACATCGTCGTAAGGTAGTTCCACGTCGGACTCTTTCACATACTCTTCGTACTTGACATCTATTACGCGTCCAGCGGCAAGGATTTTGTTGTTGCCTAACTTTTCAATAACGGTTGTCTCGTCCTCCATAAACTTGCGGCACTTGGCGTAAGCCGATCTCAGGTACGGGTGGGGCTTGGGCTTTTCGTTTCCATTGATAACCTTTAGAGCTACTTTAGCTTTTTTCGTGGAGGCATCGTCAACGAGGAGCTTTCGCTTGCCGGCCATCGCGGATGGTTTCATATTAAACTTTTTACGAATGTCATCCAACTCGTCGTGCTGATACTTGTCGGACTCTTCCAGTCGATCCAGGTATTTTTCGTGCGTGGATGGAAGAAAGTCTTCCGAAATTTTCAGAGCGCACATTAGCGCAGTTTTAGTTGTAATCATTGTAGCTCCTAAATTAGCCGCCTCAGACATTGATCCTGGGGCATTTTTCACATTTCCAGAGGATTCCTCTATTTCCACGCTGTCCAGGTCTACTTTATCGTTATTATTATCACTTAATGTCATTCGCTTCTTGCTTGTTGGCGGCGTGGGCTCTTCATTCTCAGGCGTAACGTCGCCGTCAACTTCTGGCTTTTGATCTATTTCAGGATCCAGTTCGGCAAAGGCTTCGTCTGTAAGACCCGTAGGCGTCTCAGCATTTCCAAATCCAGGTTCCTCCACATTTTCAAAAAAGTTGCACGAATTTGAGTCCATGTCCTCTAGAGCAAATATCCCGTCTTTTTCGAGCGCCGGGGGTTCATACTGACTCGGATCGTATTCAGGACCTCCGTCCTTTTGTAACGTAGCGTGGAGGGCTTCCACCATTGAGCTACCGCTGACTCTAGTTTTTCCGTCGTTCACTAAGGTACTTCCTTCGTCTTCAAAATTTTCGTCTTTAACATCTACACTTGCAAAATCTTCAATGCCAACTGAGCCCAAGCTGATCTCAAAGTCGGCGTCATTTGTAACTGACGACGTTTTACTACTTTCTTGCGTTTTCGTCACGACCGGGTCCTTCGATCTCGTGGAGAGCCTAGAGCTGTGCGTTGACGAGGTGTCCTGCTCAGCTTCATCCCACTCATCGTCCACAGGCTCGTAGTCAACATCACTTCCTACCAAATCTTCGTCGCTATCTTGAGCTTTTTGTCTACTTGCAACAGGCTTTTTCGTATCTTCTTTTGCCTTTTGTCGACCTATTTACAATAATTACGATGGTACACATTACTGGACTCATTTTGTCGAAATGAAAACGAGGAAGTCATTTGATACCTTTGCTTATCCGGCCTGCTTTTGCAAATCGCTTACGCATTCGGAACATGCGGTCTTTCAGAGCTTCGGCTAGAAGCCTCCATTCCCTCACTGATATTCTTGACCATTCTAAACGAGGAATAAATCACAGTTTTTAATATTTTCTTAAATTCCACGATCCACGTCGACAATATGCAACTACGTACCTGGTTTTACGATGCATTCCTGTACAAATTTTATTTCGTCATCCCTAAGCTTGTAAGGTCCCTTCATCCAGTTCTTGTGACACTCTTTCACCTAAGAATGAAACGTAAATAAAATTATGTGACGAAGAGTTCACCCGCTTGAGAAAGAGAAGTGTCTTTAACGTACCTTAGTGTGAATTTCCAGGACAGACATATTTTGGTGTTTTTCATTTTCTTTAAAACACACGTCCATAATGCAGCCAAACGGGGCATCATCGTCATCTGATGTTGATTTGGGAAACTTCTTTTCTAACTGGACACGCAACTGCAAAACGGATATAAAGAAACAGCGACCTAATTAGTGATTCAGCGTTGCAAATTATTTTCTAAGTTTAGATAACGACGTACCGACTCCAAATCTTGGGAAGGAGGGGAAGCTACGACAACCGGGGTGATTGGTGGTGGTGTCACCTCCGTTTTGACTCGAGGTTCACTAGCCCTGCTGTTAGCCGGAATCCTCCTCTTGATCAAAGTGGGGACGACGTACTCATCACTGCAAAAATTCCTAGCAGGCTTCTGTATCCTCCCAGATTTGGTTCTTGTTCCGACAATGTTGACGTTTGGCTGAAGTACTGGCATTTTAGCTAAAAGTAGGAACAATCAAAGGCATCAGTCACATACTATTCACTCCAACATCACATTCCTTTCAGAGTAAGGTTTTCTCGTACCTGATTTATCTTCCGCTATCGTAGCCATTGCAATGCTCTGAATGTCCGTTCCAATCGCCTTCACTCTTCCTGTCGACGCCGACTCTGCCACTAAAGTAGGTGGTTTCTCCAGCCCTCTCTCGACAGATTGCTCACTTTTACTGTCCATGCGGAGATAATTACAGTCACAACTTTAAAAGCTTCTTCGTTTTAACTGTTTCTCGTAAACTGGTCAACATTTAACTGCACTGTTCAAATTCAACTCATAAAAACGTCTCATCCTCCTCTCAAGTCGACACTACAAGAAACGTCTCGACCTGACTCCTCACCCCTGGCAGTCCTTGACAACTACAATAAGAAAACAAAACATTGAAAAATCGTCACAAATCTTTTCAGTAATTTCTTCTTCTTTTTCATCAAGCAATATCCATTCAGATTCGTTTTCTAACCCGTTATCACCACCATATGATAAAAAAAGTGTTCTACTCTGTTTCGGAGCACTTCAACCTCCCAGGTCACAAAACGCTTTTGTACTAACCTCCGTCAGGACCAGTGTCCTAAATTTTTTAAACACTATTCAATTCCTGATTTACAAGCAAGTGGAATGTTTAAATAAACGAATATTCCTGATTTTACATGACTTTCCCTTTCCATGCTTCACAACTGTGCACCCTAGAACAGACTTAACTACGACCTGACACCCTGCTCGCATACTAAACAGTTAGGGAAAAATATTCACTAAAAAAAGGGTCGAGGTACCATCCTCCAATGATACAAGCCGGACTACCTGCATGCATCTAAACAACACCAAATTTAGCTGAAACCTAGTTGGTGATTAAAAGGGTGCCTACTTCAAGTTAACGACCTACCTAAACATGTCTCACCTTAATATTTGAAAATATTATGATTACCCTCTCTGAGTACTCTGGACTCTTGAACACATTATACTTTTAAAAGGATAAAAAACCTTTTTTTTACTGAGGACTGTACCTTACCCTTACCAAGTATGACCTACCTTACCGATAATGACACGTTGGATCTACCGATAAGATTTGACTTGGTGCCTTCATCCAACGAAACCTTAGTTTTGCTAATGTTGAATGTTAAAAGACTTCCGGTCAATCGATTAAACCAGTAACAGCCTGTTCACTACCCATTTCTGTTCTTCGAACTTGCATCAATTCTACATATGCCACCCCCTGCTAATTCACATCGTTGCCGTTACATTGCCGTTTTATCAATGTCCAATCCCTTCCCTTCTCCATCGTCATGCTTCAAACTGAGTCGTCAACATTTCCAGCCTGACTCCCAAGACGTAAATGTACAAAAATTACTCTTTCATATTTTATCAGTACATTTGCTAACTGTACCTTTTCAAGTCACCTGCTTTTCAACTTCCGACCGGTAACAGTTTAGGGAAAAAGAACCGTTTAATCTCCTAACTTTACTCCAAAAGTCTGTAAATTCTTCGACGACTTTCTTACGTTTGTATCTCTAACTGTCAAAACCGAACCAGGAACTAAATGCAAATTTCTTCCCAGATTTCTTTCTTTTTCTCCCTAAAAACCTATTCAATTCCTAGCTGCCCTTCAGCAATACATCTTTAGCAAATTACTACCATGAACTCATCGATAACCTAACCTAACCTTAAACCATACTCACGTTGCCCCAGAAAATCCCCCGATTCGTATTCCCGACCGGAAATTCACGCGAAATGTGGAAAAACCGCCTGCCTATGACTTTTGCGATTTCGCAATGCCCTACGAAAATGCTTCTCGTAATAAGAAAATTTTTCAGATCGTCTGCGTCTTATCTTTTGTAAACTAGCCTTGGGCCTTGGCCAACAATCTTACCAGAGGTAACTTTTACAGTTGACCAAGTCAGTTAGTTAACTGCGCAATGTGTTAGGCGAAAAAAAAGTGTTTACTCTCTCCTCGTGTGCCGTGTGCTCTGCTCTCTGATCTATCCAAACCTGAATGTTTTGTGGAAATGAGGGAACTCGCATGTACATCTCAACAAAAGTTAGTCTTTTATCCTCAGACTCGCCTTGTAAGCGAGAAGGAAAAAAAAGACAAGCCAGCCATACGGCAGGCTTCAACTGGTTATGGCGCACTACTCAAAACTTCTCTGATATTTCTTCTCTTTATGTTCAAGTTTTTACTTTTTTTCAGAGGGATGCGCTATTCAAGCCGACATCAGTTAACTTTTCAAAAAACATGGCTTTCAAATGATCGATGTCAACTGTTCGGGTAATGTTATGAGAAAACGATGCATTTTTCTTCTTCATACAAACACGAACAAGTCAATCGATGGGGAAGAATACCCCCTGGGGACGTTTCATGGTGATATTAGTATGAATGTATGAAAAGGTCACCAAAAATGGCCAGACAAGATGTCTGCAAAATGTTAAGACACAGACTAGCTTCGAAATGCCTTCGGTCTCATTGGAAATGTGGCGCAAAAGCCACCAATTTGAGTGAATATTTCACTTAGATTTAACAATAATTGTCCTAACCTGGTGCGGGGAACGGATGACAAGCCAAATTTAAATAGTACTAACTAACCTGCAAGGTTTTGATTGTTTTAAATGTATTAACGTGGATGATATTATAATGTCACGCGAAAAATTTGCGGGCTTGCTTGTCCACTTGCTTTGGAAATGCTTCTAATGAAAACGGCTGCTATTTCAGTGTTTACCTTGTGTCTGTTTACTTTTCCCAAACGATAACTCTTTTGTTGATGACGGTGATTAGCAAACCAAAGTTATAAAATGTTCTTTTAACCTCGATATCCGTTGCAGTCTTCTACTATTTTTCCTGTGTATGATTTTCTGGTTTTCACGAAAAGAATATCAAGGTTTGTTGAGCT
>VICI01002528.1:0-16293 GCA_019593645.1 Akabosia matsudoensis
ACGATACAAGCTGAACGGCAAGCGAAAATCGTGGAACATTTTGGAATTGGGATTAGATTAGAAATAGCCACATTCACGCAGTACGAGCTGACTACCTCTATCCGCAACATTTTAAAAGACAACACGTACGTGATAACAAGTTTACAATAAAAATAAGCATTAATATTCAAAAATAAGTCTGAACGTAAATCCTTCTGTAGTTTCCGGAAAAAGTCTATCAAGCTTGCTGGGCGCTATAAAGATCGACCCCAGGATCCCCGAACAACTGCTGTTTGGTGGATAGAGTACGTTCTTCGGCATAAAGGAGCTCCTTTCCTGAAGCCCCAGTCAACTCTGCTCACATGGTACCAACGTCGTCTCCTGGACGCCTGGGCGCTGCTACTAATTGTTTCCATAACAACACTTTATACAACAATTAAACTGATCCTATACTGTCGACGTGAAAAAAGAAAGCTACAACAAGCCCAAGCCCCGCCTACAACGGGACAACTGAAAAGACCTGCGTATGTAAAAGGGAAAGAGAAACACTCGTAAACAGTTTTCCATTTAGCTTTCATAATAAATAGTTGGCAATTCAAAATCAACAACAACCCGTAATGGAGATGGAAATATATCTTGTTTATGGTTTTGTGTACAAAAAAAAACCTTGAAAATATCGTTTAAAAAAACAAAGAGATTAGTCTTGAACAAACGGTGAAAAAAAAGTCAAAACAAATTTTATCAATGAAATTTGTATGGTATTTTATGAATAAATCAGCCTTTTACGTTAACTCTTGTGAACATGGAAACTTTATTTCAACAAATATATCAACGGTTAAAATATGCGTTACAGTCGAAATGTTTTATATGAACCGTTTGTGTCTTTGGTTTGGTGTAAATGCTGTGATTGTGCCTCATATCAGACAGTGTCAGTTCCACGAAATCTGGAAATGTTGGCGATAATAATTTGTAAATGAATTACAAGTCCCGACCTAGCTTATAATGCAGTCGGCTAATGCATAGCTTGATATAACAAACGGAACATCCGTATTTTAAGAATCGTTGTTATTATGTTTGAAGCTTATTTGTAATAGGTGTACACGACGCAGGAATTTTTCTGGAAATTATGGCGATTTAAGGCTAATCAGGCGATTGTGCAGTTTGCATTATGCGTATTGCTTTTGAGCGTGAGCCCACTTGTTCCCATGATTAAGGAATTAGACCGGGAAAAGTGGTCACTGTATTTGCGTCGATCCCGTTTGCTGGAATTGGCCATTTTCTTTTTCAGTATCATATCACAATTTTCAAGGTCAGTCTCTTGAAGAATGAAATCCTCGATGGTTGAACCAAATGGGCCGTTCCAAAGGGCTTCTATTGCAGTCAGTGGATATCTTTAATTTAAAACAAATACAATGAACGAAATATTTAGTTTCAAGAAAATCAAATCTGACCAAAACTATGAAACTCACAGATTTCTCGGCCACAAGAAGATTCCCATCAAAAAAGTGAAAAGACTTGAGCCGCATGTAACGGAATGCATGAATAAAACTCAATTCTGTTATGTTCACCTCACCATGGTCAACGTAGAGGTAATTAATTATTGACAACTTTCGCAAAACTGTCAAACAAGACAAGATTCGGGTTAATTTTTTGCCTACATATATCATAAATATACAAATAAACGGACAACATACATTGTAAATGTAGGATGGCCGCCTTGGGCAAATTGTTTCCAAGTAACCCTGCATCCGTAAGATTTTTACAGTTTGACAATGACAATTCGACCAGGCCTGCCGCCTGCTCCCAAAGGTTTAAAAACTGTGCGTCCTCTCCTTCCCAGTCCTTAATATGGAGTACCCTCAAATTAACAAAGCTGGTGAGTAAGTCGACGGGGCTTATGTAAATGGGAAAGATGACAGGAGGGCCTGGTTGGTAAGTAATTCGTAGCGTTTTCACGGTAGGTCTTTTAATTTTGCCCAGTCGATGGACGAACAACTCCATACTTTTCTGACTCTTGCGAGAAAACTTGAAATCTATTTCGACATGAATTAAACTCGGGAGCTTCGGAAGTGGATAGCTGTGGTCAGTAATGTTAAAAGATGGATTCACAAAGCAAATACTTTGCACATTTTTAAGCGGTGCACGAATGATTGCATCTGTCACTCCGTCCAGGGATCCAATAATATCCAGCATTTCGACATGGTCCTCTGCCAAACTTTTGAGAAATGAGGATCGTACGTTTAGTAAAACTGTGTTTGTTTCTGAGCAAGCCACGGCAAGCCTCAAAACGATGTCATCAGTGAGCCCGTAATATGGCACAGTGATGGCTCGGAGTCGACGAGTTTGTATGTAGCTTATCAGTGGGGTTATTACATGAGTCATTAAGGCTTCTGCATAGTCAAAGCCCTGGACTGGTTGATAGTCATACGTAAAATTAGGAACTGTCAAGGTCTCGAGTGTTGTGCAAGTTGTTAAAACACTTTCGAAAAATTGCATTTCCGTGAGCGGGCTGTCTGGACCACCCCGGAATCGGTGGACATGAAAGTGCTTTAACCGTGTCCAGTTGGAGAGGAGGTTCCGTATGAGAACAACTGGAAGAAGTGTCTCGAAACAGAGCTGATTCGACTTGAGAGACTCCAAAAGTGGACATCCAGACAAGATGCGGAGCTCATGCTGAAGCTTCTCTTGCGGCCAATTAAACTCGAGCAGGCGGATTGAGTCACCAAACTTGGCTAAGAACGTTTTAATATCAGGGTCGCTCATGCATTTGTACTTTTTTGAGAAGATAAAATTGTTCCACGGAACAGGATTGTCAATCCGTAAAATCTCTGACATTCGAGCTTCTCCGTTGATCACCACGGGAAACTGTCTTAGTTTATCCGGCTGCTCCACCCATGCTTTTGTCGTTTTGCACACAAGTCGTAGCTTTTTCAGTGCAAATATATCCAAATAGTCTAGCAACTGTTCCACCACCTGTTAACAGCCAGTATAAAATATCCGTATCGTCCATTTATCAAGCAAATTTTTCATATGAAAATGTCACTTTTTAACAATCTTACCAAAAGAGGAAGTCGATTGGACAGCACGCTCACGCTGTCATGGTCCTCGTCCATTGTCAACTATGAATTGTCCCCTTTCCAAAGTACCACGAATACTTAATGAAAAATGTGTCTGCTGGCCTTGTGCGTTTTAATTTGTGCAACGACTAACTTTACTTTGTGAATAATATAGTTTATCGAAAAAATCCGATGCACATTAAACTGATGCCCTTTTAGCCTTTTAATGTAATTTCTGCTTCTTTTTTAAAATCTCTGTCTATGACCAGCACTAACACGTCTTGGCTTGCCAATTTAAGGGTTTTTTTGCGCATAGCCAATAGCACAGAGCAGTGTTCCTCACACTATTGCGCCTCTTCATATGATCAATTTAGTGTTGTATGTCCACATGCCTCTGTGCAAAAATCAGCTCTTCCTTTGTGTGCGAAATTCACAAAACAAAATACTGCGTTGTTCATGGCAGGATATGTTGTCAAAACGGGCTTTGCTCTGTGCGCTTATTTTTTTTCTTTGTTTGAAATCCATGACGGTTTTTACTTAAAAGCTTCATCAGCTTAATTCACACTGTGTAGTAAAAAATCTCAACAAGAATGTGTTTTTTTTGTAGATTTTTCTTTGTTTGAAATCCATGACGGTTTTTACTTAAAAGCTTCATCAGCTTAATTCACACTGTGTAGTAAAAAATCTCAACAAGAATGTGTTTTTTTTTTGTAGTGTCTGTGTCTAATTATCATAATTAAGTCTGCTGTTGGGGTGTAGCTTGTGGGCAAAAATACAGAAATAAAATATTCAAATGGTGACATGTGTGCAAAAGCAAAACAATATATGTGTAACACTGTCAATACTCAATACTGATAACCAGTACAAATAAAAACTTGATTTTTTTATTAGTAAAGAACCAGAAACCGAATTCCTCTGGTTTGCACCAGTCCGAAGAATTTTTTAAAATATAAAAACATATACCGCAGGCATTTGGGTAAAGAATGAATGAGCAGAAATTCACATGCAAAAATGTATATACCATATGCGAAAAACCGAAACGACTATGCTGAACGTGGCTGTTATTTTTATGGCTTAATGCTGAATGCTAATTGGAATCCAGTAGGGATAAATGTATAAAAATGGAGATTTCACAAGCTGGTTTTCTTTACTACAAATTTTCTTCTCTGTAACTTTACTTTTTGTCATTAAACGTAATCTTAGAAATATTTATCACAAAATCATTAAGTTTTATATGATTACAAAACGTCTTTAATTTTAAACAGTTTTTTCTTAGCTTGAGCGTTAATTTTATACTCCCATCCTGCTAATATTTTCAAAAAAATAATTTTATATCTAGCCTTTCACTTTTTAAACCGGTTTCTTCCATTTGAAATCGCTTCAATTCAGTCAGTTTTGGCTGCTCTATCTTAAGAAAACAGCATCGATAAGGAGGAATTTATCTGCTCGTTATATCACGTGTGTGGGCAGGTAGGTGTTCCGTTTGGCATCCATGATAAAAGGTTGCAAAATTTTTTCATTGCTTTACCAGACATCAAAAAAAATATTTCCTCTTTGCGCTCTGAGCTATTTTATCCTCTTGGGTTCATTGTCACGAAACCTCCATTCACAATTCAATCCAGATATGAAAAAGGTCTTTTTAATGGTAGCAGCAGTTGTGGTGTTACGACCGTTGAAGGTCATGTCCTTTTCCTATCTGAAAAGTTAGCAGAAACAGTAAACGAATAAATAAATAGCTAAAAGAAGTCAAAAGTCAAACTGGCTAACATTTTGCTAAAACACCAACCTTGGAATATGCTGGACAGAATTACCACATATTTTGCATAAATCCATGCAAAAGGCTAGGCTAATTTGGCAAAACAGCACTCCCGTTCCGTCTGCGTCGACAATGGACTGCATTTCTTTCACGTAAAAATTCACTTACACAACTCTTGACAACAAAACAATCGATTTACTTTGATACTGCGAATAAGCTATATGCGACGGAAGTCAGGTAACAACAAATACTTTCGCTTCTGTCAAAGTTTAGCTTTTTGTTGTATAAATTTCTCTTGACAAAAAACCGGAAGTAACCGATCAAGACTGCAGTTGTACAAAGACTGAGACGCAAACTGTTTAGCGACATGTTAGACATTTTTATACTACAGCAAATACCTGGAACTATGTAAATCTACTTTGTGATCGTGAGTAGTGCAGAGCGGCGTATCAAATGTCACGTGCGTAAGTAGCTTGGAAGGCATTTAGCGTGTTTTGCCAGTTTGCATATTCTCCAATGGTTATCTCCGATTCCCTCCCAAAACCTGACGACATGGTCGTTTGACGCAGTTTCGGTTTGAGCGTTTTTTTCTCGTCTGGAAAGGATATTGATGTTAGGAAGCAAGTGGAAACGGAGAAATGAACTTAATCTTTGAAGCAACGTGACTGGCTGGTTGCCAGTGTCGACCTTAAAGTGTCACGCTCTCACATAGTTAAGTAGACATCCATTCAAATTCGAGTTACGGCGGAAATAAAAAACGGAGTGATGTACGCAAATGGTTTTCAGATCAACCGAAGTCGAGAGGTAGCGCATGACGAATTTGTAATTTTTTACGATTTCAGCCGTTTTTGAGCCAAACTGCATGCAAAAGTTTAATAACTTTACCGAAAAATCATTTATCTACTAATTGCAAGAAATATTAGCTTTCTTGTGAGAGACACACAGAGCAAGAGACAGGACAGACAGACGTTTTCTGACTGAACAGATTATGTTGCTTTTTAACACTTTAATCAACCAAAGAAAGCAGAACGAAAATGCAAACAAAAATATTTTTAGTTTTTCTTGGCCAGATTCCATTTAATTAAGAGAAATCAGTACATATAAAACACTTTTTCTATGTGGAGTCATACGCGGCCAATGACGAGAGCAAAACTCTATGGAGACAAAGAAATGTGTCAGGTATTTAACCAATGCTCAGGACTGCAACAATGAAGCCATGATAATTGACAAGCTTGGCGGAAAAACTCGGTGACCTTTTTTGAAAACTTGGTTTCCATGTATACTTTTCGTGAATCGATTGTATACGGAATGTTAATCTGTTCGTCCGGACAGAAAAGTCCGGATTAACTGAGTTGCTATGTCCGTTCACTCGAGTGTTTGTCTGGAACCTAACAGGTCACAACAGAGCATGTGATGCTTTAAGAAAACTTCCACAAAACGTTGTATGCTATCCATCTATTCGTTTTAGACGACCCCATAACGTTACAAAAAATACCAAAAGTTTACAAAACACTACCACAAGTTTACAAAACACTACCACAAGTTTACAAAACACTACCAAAAGGTTACAAAACACTACCAAAAGGTTACAAAACACTAACACAAGGTTACAAAACACTAACACAATGTTACAAAATACTACCAAAAGGCTACAAAACTTTACCAAAAGGCTATAAAAATTTACCAAAAGGCTACAAAACTTTCCCAAAAGGCTACAAAACTTTCCCAAAAGGCTACAAAACTTTCCCGAAAGGCTACAAAACTTTCCTAAAAGGCTACAAAACTTTCCCAAAAGGCTAAAAACGCTACCAAAAGTTTACAAAACACTACCAAAAGTTTACAAAACACTACAAAAAGTTTACAAAACACTACCAAAAGTTTACAAAACACTACCAAAAGTTTACAAAACACTACCAAAAGCTACAAAACACTCCCAAAAGGCTACAAAACTTTCCCAAAAGGCTACAAAACTTTCCCATAAGCTTGCAAAACACTACCAAAAGGTTTCAAAACGCAAGCCAAAACGCTACAAAACTTTCCCAAATGGCTACTAAACTTTTCCAAAAACTTACAAACACTACAAAAAGGTAACTGAATACTCATCAAAGGTTACAAAAGGCCCAGCAAGGGTAACGAAAACTCCAAAAACGTTACAAAATACCCATTAAAGTTTCCAAAAGACCCATAATGGGATATAAAAAAATTCCAAATGTTACCATAGACCCATAAAATGACACAAAAGGTTACGAAACACACCCAAAGGTTAAAACTCCCGCCGGTCACCGGACACCCTCAAAAGGTTTCCAAGACGCACCCCAAAGGTTACAACGACCTGAAAGTGACCAACCCCAAGTGGTTTCTAAAACGCATCGAGTGACGACTAGATGCTCGTCAGAGTTCCACTTGTAATAAAAAAAGTCAAGTCAAAAACTGATTTGGTACGAGTTCGTAACAGCGGTTCTGGCGTTTGAGAAGCGATTTCCTCAAGTTCTCGGAGATGGCAAACAAAATCATAGTGTTTCATGACAAAGTCGACAACATAACGCTTCAAACTGATCTTCAGTATGAAAAATAAAGCACGACCTTGAAGTTGAAATTGTAAAAGTTTCAGTAATCACGGTTGCCGCCATGAAAAACGTTGCCTTCAAATTTTTCCTAGGTGAAATTCGCAAAATTTTGCATCGACAACCGCGATACTTGTGTATAGCAATTATATTTTTATAATAAAAAAATAGTTCACCGAGTTTTTCCGCCAAGCGTGTCATATATACATATATATATATCTGTGTATGTGGGGTAGCATAGTGTGGCTGGTTGATGATGATGAGTGGTAGAGTGCAAAAGACTGATCTCCTATTTTACGACTTGATCACGCCTAGCTTGTTGGAATGTAAATCCTAGGTGAAATTCGCAAAATTTTGTATCGACAACCGCGATACTTGTGTATAGCAATTATATTTTTATAATAAAAAAAATAGTTCACCGAGTTTTTCCGCCAAGCTTGTCATGTATAAAAATGCGAACAAGAAATGGCATTAAAAATGATTAAGTAAAATGAAGCTAACCGTTTCTGTTTTTGTATCAATTGTATTCTATTCTAATAACGCGAGAAAAAATATTTCTTCGAAGCCAAACTGAAGAAAAATAATTGTCAAGGTAGTGTGGTACGGTCAACAAAGTGGTTGCTTTGCTTCATAATTAATTGACTATTACGGGTCTATTTCTATTTCTCAGTCAAATAGTATAACCAATAACTTCTAGCTCATCTTTCATAATTTTGAAAATTATTCTGCAACTACTAACTACCATTAAATGCCTTGTGCGGTGTAGTGCAAAGTATGTTGTTAGGTAATTGCAGGTAAAATCTGGTCGGGGAGGAAAAACAAGAGTCTTAGTGCGGTAGACAGACTATAGCTGTCCCATTTTAAGACGTCACTTCATTAAATAAGAACGACATCAGACATTTTTGCACTCCTTTATGCATCCTCATTCTACAAGCCGTCAATCTACTGTCTTCATTTTCTCAAAAACTACCTGAAAAGTCACTTTTTCGCGCAAAAAAGGATAGAGTGGCACAGATAAAATGTTACACAACCGTGACAGCTTACTCCTAATATTTTCTTTGCTTACAAGTAAACCTACCTTGCGACTACACCGATTTTGACCGGAAATGGATATGTAAATACACTTTCGAACACGGAGATCACAATGGCATAGGCCATTGTCCCAGGCAGGCGAGCGTAAGTGCAGAATTAGCCACCAAACACTCCTAAACGCACGCTAGGCGCATTAAAACAGTGCTTTACTCAGCCCTGCATGTTTTGCTGAGCGGCGATGGGGAGCGGAACCACAGCTTAAATAGAGCTTGAATACTTGTACCCAGAGCAGTGAAAATGGTTTGTGACATTTTGAAAGTCTAGGTATGTTTTTTAAAAGTCAAATTGTCTGATTCCAGTAAATTCATATTTTCTTACCTTTGTGAATATTTCAGCTGATAGTTAGAAAGGTTAGAAAATATTAATTCAGCCGAAGCAGACAATTTGAATTGAAAAAAGTATACCGAGACTTTAAACTGCAAGCAATCATTTTCACTGCTCCATGTACAAGTATTCAAGGTTCCACTCCCCATCTCTCGCGGCGCGGCGGCGCGGCCGAGTGTTCGGCGGCTGATTCAGTGCTTGCGGTCGCCTGCCTGGGACAATGGTCTATGCCATTGTGATCTCCTAGTCCGAAAGTGTATTTACATATCCATTTCCGGTCAAAATCGGTGTAGTCGCAAGGTAGGTTTACTTGTTAGTTTACTATTCCATATTCTATCGGCCTGTTTTTAACTCGCGAAAAAATGTGCTTCAAAGTTTAGCACAGAAGAAGTCATATATCCGTCAGATGAATTTATTTATTTCATAACATGACAAACTTTTCCCCAACTTTAAAAGAAAGTCAGGTAAATTTCATCTTTCCCTCATCTTCTTTTTGCTAAAAGCCAAATTAAGTTTGGATTCAGTACACTCACTGAAATAATAGAGATCAAGAAATTTTATAACTTTCACCGGAAACAAACAAAGTGAAAGTCAGGTAAAAAGTCCACCGTAACAATAATGTGTATGGATATTGAAAATTTTGTGATATATTTTTAAAACTATTTTGGCGTATAATTTCAACCCGTCTTATTCCTGCCTGTCTGGACGGAATACCTCATCAATATTTTAAAACTTTTCCGCCATAATGGGATCAACAAAGCAAGTTAAGCGAAGACGGTGGTGTGTGTGTAAACATACATACAATGGTGTGTATGTTTTGTTTTGCTAAAAAAACTTCTTGCGATTTTTTCCCTCTCTCTACAATGTCTTCGCCCGTCTTTTTGTTGAGTGCTCTTGAGAATTTTCATCCACTACTTTCTCTTGGAGCTAAGGATTTAAGAAGCATGAGAACGTCTATTGATTTCGTCTTATTGCCCTCGCTCCTTTGGTGAGAGTAAAAAGTAATGGCAAGCTGTGAAGGCTTGAGATTTTCAAAAACTTTGTGTGAAAGCCTTTCTGCGAATTAAATGGGGAAAACAATCTTTAAATGGTAAACAGCTGCAGCCAAACCAACACGCTATGCATAAATAAAATATATTGCTTCCAACCGGACTTTCCTGTTTTCAAGGTACAACTGAAAGCCAAGAAATTTCAAGTTAACGTAAGCATGAAAACCACGAGCCTATCGTAGTGGCATATCTTTATGATAAGATCAATTAGGTTCTGTCGGTTGGTGTAAACTCTTATGAGGTGTTGCTACATTTTAGTGGAGTTTGGGGCGAGAAAATAAATAAATGTCGGCTTTAATTTCTGTCTGTTTCCGACTTCCATACTGAAACAAAAAATAGCATGATTTGCCATTGAAAAAGCTGAGTAGTCAATAGTAACGACGAAAAGTGTTCTACTTTCTGTCCAAATTCTAAATCAAATGAATTACTTTTTTAACACTCTCAGTGCCCTTATCTTCAATCCTTGGATATAAATAAATACAAATATATGGTTATTTGGCGAGGAGAAAGTGGAGCAAAAAATTGATGGGCATTTGCGCTAGTAAAACCTGGAATGGAAGACCGATGGATGTCAATAATCCAGCTTGAAATAGAAAAACGATGAACTCTAGGAAACCGACAGAATGAGGAAAATCCCTGAAACAGAAAACTACTTAGTTTCCAAGACGCAAGCTAGGGAGGCAAAGCATGTTATCTGTCTACATTTTGCACAAGGGGAAACCTAAAAAAAACTGAGATAGATATTTGCAAAAAGACAAGTTTCAAGAAACCTTGGTATGCATGATGTCCTTTCTACATATAAAAGTTTACTGTTACTTTGTATCGGAAACTAAGCTCAATAACGGCTGACAAAAAGTGTCGTTGGTACATATAGTCCTGCTAAAATCCAATATTTTTAGAGTAGCTTCTTGGAAAAGTATTAACCTTAGCTATCTCAGGTTTTATGGAATATCCAATGATCTACTTTAACTTTGTTCCAGTTCCAGTCAAATAAATTTACACAAAACTTGAGTTTGCCATTACTCCACCAAGAAATTCTTTTAGATCCAAGTTTATTAAAGTTTTTCTTTTCCACGACCCGACAACCAAAATGAGCTTGAACTTACAACTTTTTGACTGCTTATTAATTGTATTTTATACCTAGACGATGTAAGAAAAGGCTATCAGCTATACATAGTTCCTTCATTCTTTTGTTCGTCATGGCTTCGAGTCCTCGAAAACGACGTTGAAAGGGAAACAACCTACATATAAGACCCCATATGAAATAAGCCATTTCAACTACAAAGTCTCTATTCGAATTCGTCATCCCAAGGTTAGCGACCTAAATTCAAACCGGGTTGATAACAAGCATAATTATTTTGCTGTGTAGCTGCAGTCATGCATGAAGGTTGACTCAAATTGTTGGATTATAAAGCCTTGAAACCCAACACTGTCATTATTTCGTTCTAGGACGTAGGTATTACGCCAAACTACCTCAATCCAAGCCTAAAACAGTGATGTTTGATTCACCAGTTGAAAGGGATCAGTGTTAGTTGTCAAAATAGTTTTTCATGGATTGAACAGCGGAGCAGGGCGCATATAGATAATACATGATTTTTGTAAATGCATATTTACAAGCTGATAGAATTGTAAACGGCTAAGATGGTACAAGTCCGACCTCACTCTTAGGTACGCCCATCTTGCGAAGGTGCCGATAACTGTTTTTGACACAATTCACTACATTCAACAGTCTAGATCATGCACATCTGGAGATGGAAAAATGTAGATTGACATATCGACTTGAAACACACCTCAGAGTAAAAAGCTATTAAGCATATATTTTTTGTGTCCATAAAATGGTTGAAACAGTGTTTGGCCTTTCAAGTGTATTGTAGCGTACTTGCTATGGAACACTTTTATCGGTCTTCTGAATTGAAAAAAATGTTCGTTTGGTGTTCCGGTTTCATTCTGGCTGAGAAGGGAATCTTAATGAATTGATGGCTAATTGTTTGTAGCCCTGTTCCTCAGAAGCGTGAGCTCTAATTGCCAGTTGGGGAAGGATTTGCAATTTCTCAAAGGAGCTCAAGTATCTTTGCTGATTTTTTGCTGGAGGCCATCAGTGTGAGGGAGTGCGATTAGGGAAAGTGATGACGGAATTTGTGTCCTATTGGCTTTGGCATATAAGGTATTCCGGTTTGAGATTGAATGACCTACTAATTTCTCCTTTCAAGATAGCTCGCTAAGAATTGGGAAATTGTTTTTGGGCTGGGTAGTGTGCAAAATGGTGGTGTGCTAATGAGAAAAGACGAGAACATCCTTGGCTACATTCCTAGCTTTCATGAGGGAAAAATAAAACTCTACAAAGGAATGGGTCCCAGTGTGTGCCATCAGTTTTATTTTTGGGATCTCAGAGAGTACTATAGAATATTTCTAAATAATGAAGTGAACAAGAGCTGAAAGTAAATGTTCCTTAAAAGAGAGAGACAATGATGCAATTTTCATCTGTCTTTTGGTTCTGTGAGAGTGAGCAAGTTTGTGTACAAATGCACATATTGCATATATCTCCCGAGAAATGCTATCAATGCAATTTAATTGTGCGCTTCCGTTGGAAAATAGATGAAAAGATATGAAGGCAGATATTACTGCCCTCCGCAAATTTTTGGACAATCAAAAGTATAAAAAGTACCAAAGCCCGCGGCTCGTACGTTTGCGCATTTTGTGTACATGAAAAAATGAAGCTTGAAAATCTTCTTTGTAAATTCATGACGGAGCCTGTGCATAAGGAAAAATACACGGCAGACAATCATGAAAAGGATGGAAGAAATTCCTTGGTGACCTTAACAGTCCTAGAGACTCTTGCAACTGCTATTGCATTTTTTTTTTCACGGGTTACAGACCTATATTATAAGGTAGACCTATATTACTTTACGCACTTCACTTTGTGCCAGTTCTGCGATTTTCCATTAAGCTCTAAATAATTGTGGTAGAAAACTGAGTAGAATACGCTGTCGGAGAGTTGTGTTTAAGTTTATCTTTCTAGTCCCAAATTCACTCACAATTGTCTCTTATACGAAAGGCTACATTTAAAAGGATTTAGAATTAAGCGATTCCAGTTCATCTTTTTGCACTCGTTGTTCTCTTTATTCCGCCTTTATCTTTTTTTCCTTTTGTTATTCTGATGACCCATTTGAAAAGGACCTCACATTTCTTTTTCTGGCAAAAGCAAAAAGACGATAACGATCAGTAAGGGATTGTGACACAAAAGATAGGATAGGATAGGTGTTTTTTAAACGCTTGATTTCCCAACGTTTAGACTAATGTTTTCAATATTGAATAAAATAGTCTGATTAGCTTTGCAAAAAATATGCTTATAGCTTTTTACAATAACATTCTAATACGTCAGTCTTGGGTGCCGTTTTCTCTGTCAGAAAGGAAGAGGTTAATCCGTAATTAAGCTGCCTGTGGGCACGTGTAGAATGAATATCGCACGGGATAGCTTTAAGTATCTCTTGATGATAACTTTTAAAACCACACACAATCTTACATAAGAGAAACGAAGTGTTAGATCGTATTCACCGATCTTACTAGAGTTGCACCTTTCACTGCCCAAGTACATACAAGGAGAGTACACGCTAGTCCCAGTACATTGGCAACTTATTACCACTGGATTTCTACGAAATTGCGAAATGGTCTCATTTGTGGGGAAAGTAAAGAAGGCCTAATTGACCCGTGGCTGTACTTTTGTAAAAAATGTACGAGGTAATTGTCGTCTACTTTCGTCACCCCGTAACTCGCGAACTTGACCACGCGACAGCTTTTTTTCTGGCGAAGCCCTGTCCATCGACGGTCATGTATGAATAATGTGAACCTTGACCACTTAGAAGTTCCGAAGTTGCAAGATTTACAGATGGACAGTAAGAAGAAACGATCCTATGAAGTTGGAATTAGCTTTCGTTACTTAAAACGGAGTGAGTCTCAGGATGTTACAAGGAACATATCTAGGTTGACAAGCAAAAACCCGTAATCATCATTTATGTTTTGATTTATAGTCAGAAGGATATGTTGTGTTTTCTCTTTTTATATTAAACCTAGAAAAAATAGGAGCCATTTTTCATAATAATTGCAATAACCAAAGCGAAATTTTTCTTCACAGAGCGATACTTGTGTATATTTTACGAGCCGTGTCATACCATGCCTTTCTCCGTTTAGCAATACCTACCTGGCTGATATTGCTTTTTGTTTGCTATACCTCACCAAAAGACAATTTTTCAGTTTAGAAGTATGTCTAGTACTATGGCGAAATACCTGAGATAAAAAAATGTTTCTAATGGTGAACAATGCCACTGCCGATAACATAATTTAAAATTCCTTGAGCATTCCTTCCTCTCGTTTCTCTTCATTCCGTCGACATTTGCCTGACAGCCTCTGCCTCATTTTTGTTTTAAGACTCTTAAAGAATTTCCAATGAGTTTATTCATGGGAAACAAGAAAATCCCATTTTCCCGATGTTTTTGACAAAGCCCCCGCCACCGTGAAAATTGTACACACTATAAGTCTGAGACACCAAACAGAATGTCCCAATGTGCATCACGCACGCATATCAAGTGTATATAATAGCAAACATTTTGTACGTTGGAGCGTATTACTGACTTGTAGTCTTCAGCTGTCCGATAGCTTATAGGAATAACTTGGCCTAGAAGGTTAACAGCATGTCTCAAAGAGAGTGTAATCTTTGTGACGCACGAACAACACTTTGCGTAAATATAGCATTCTAAAATACAGAATACCTAGTCATAATTATGCGTCGTTTACCTTGTTGCCACACTACACAAATTTTGCTTCTGGAAGAAGAGCATCTGCAAAGCATCTTTCTTTTGATTGAAATGCGTTTTATGAAACAAAATATTACAGACTCGATCCAGAAACCTCGTAGAAAGCTGCTGTAAAGAGTTTAGCTGCTTGGTCACGTTTTTTAACTATCGTTGAACCAAACGGGCTGAATCAACAATCCTACCATTCAGCACGGTATACAATAGAAAAATATAAAATTATAGTGATATTTCGCTTCTTAATTCAGAAGGTCATATCGACAAGAGCAAAGATCACATTGCACAGCTGCATAGCCATCGTCGCTTTAACTTTTAAAGTGAAAAAAATATACTTCGCTATTCCATCTATGTCAAAAACCGGGACCTAAGAAGATGAAACACTTCAACAGTGCATACATATGTGCAGCGTCTCAATGTGTACTTATTAATACGGAACTTTCTGTGTTTCTATCTCTATAATGTATAATGTATAATATTTTTTGCTTTCAGTAATTATTTCAAAAACGTTATGAACCGTTAGATTTTCTTTGAAAACTTCTACCTACAAGTAAGTACATTCTTCTCGCATCGTCCGAGGAGCTATGACGTGTGTCCCAAGAGCTAAGCAATTTGAGTTTCTTTATTCAAATTAGTTTTTCCCCTGTGACAGTGGCTTTGCCACTTCACGTTACCCCACTTGTTTGCAAAATGGCTACTAAAAACGAATTATTTGGTGCTGTCCTAAAGTGCCATAAGGATCTACAAGTTGTGGATTACCTGATTGAAATCGGAAAAGTCGCTGACCCGAAGTCAATCAAATCCATGGGAAAAATAAGCGGCAACAACTATGCATTATTCTTCAAGAATGGAGACGAGTGCGATAAATTCCTAGCCAAAGAGTCCATCACAGTTAAAGGTATTACCTTGAGCCTGCAGGCTTTCACACCTGCCGTAAAGACCATTTATGTCAAAGGGGTACCCGTTGTCCCTGACATTTCTCCGTTGATTAAGTTCCTAAGTGCGTATGGTGAGCTGAAAGGTTCATTAGTGAGACAACCTATTAAAGACCTACCTGAAGGTTTCTCACACGTCCAATCCCACACAATAGTCGCTAAAATGATTCTCAATGATGAGAAAACAGTGCTGCCAAGTTTTGCCAGTATTGACTTCGGGTGTGATGTGATAAGGGTGAAAGTTGAGCATGGCTCTAAAAAGTGCTTTATGTGTGGAGAGAGGGGTCACGAAAAGAAATTATGCCCAAGAAATAAGGAAATGTTTCCTGCTCCTCAATCGTCCAGTACAGTGCCTACATCTAAACCATTTCCTGAAGCGGGAGAGATGATAAGTGCAGGTACCCCTACTGGCAATAAAACCCCAAAGAAAGGAGGGCGTCATAAGAGGCCAATTGCTACGGTCCGTAATGAAATGAAAGATGCTAATGAGCCTAGCTCTGAGGAAATGATTATTGAGCAGTATGTGAGCCCTACCAACGAGGTGAAAGCACCAAAGTTAAATCAAAGAGCCAAATTAGAATTCGACCCGGAGACGCTCAAATCATCATATGATAATGAATGGAGTGAATGGAATGTTCAATCCTCGCCGATCTCGAATGAAAAGTTGCTTGAACTTTTGACATCCGGGTGCCATTCCCTGACCAATATAACTGAATATGCGCATAATTATACG
>VICI01002529.1:0-16284 GCA_019593645.1 Akabosia matsudoensis
TACAAGGGATCAACAGTGCGATGATGGCTGGAATTAGGGTTGGTAATGATTTAGGCCACCCGATTTGTGATAATCTTCGAGCTGGAAACTGGCTAATGGGTACACTATCAAGAACTACTGGCTTATGATTTTTATCGGTTCGAAGCTGTGACTTGTACTAGCAATAAATTATGTAAAACCTACCTACAGATTATATATCAGGACGTCTTTTGAAAAACGATGGGACGAAAGCTCTTGGACAGCTACTCCAAGATTGTTTCAAACAAGTTGCTGAGTTTCCAAGATATTTAGTTCCAGCTTACTTTGATGACGTGCTGAGAATTGCCTGCCTGACTTGCTTCGATTCAGTATTTTCAAAAATGTCCAAGTATGAAAAATTCTTTTGAAAATTGCCATTTGTATGAATGTGACAAGACTAGGATATGACCTCAAATTCATTACCTTTAGGTTTATACTGGACTCATCATCGTTTACACAATCCCTTGCTCTGGGTTCGCTTCAATGTTGTGGTTTGAGCAAATCAGGACCGTTACCACCATTATGTCCAAACTTGGCTGAACCAAGACCTCAGATTAAAAAAACCGAAAGTGGTAACTTTCAAAACTGTCCTACATTGGCTGCGGGTATGTCTCATGCATTTCTGAAAATATTCACAAGTTTGTTCCGTCTACATTGACTGCTTTTGTGTGTTCAGGGCTACCTCACTTCTCAACCGGTTATATGCGTAACTGGGGAAGGGATACATTCATAGCAGTACCTGGGATGTTTCTTGTGACAGGACGAAATCAAGATGCCAGGTACTTTAACTCGAGCTTGTGATGAAATATAATATTCTAGATAACAACTGACAAGTTTTAAATGAAATCTTATCTTTTTCATAAGATATCATATTCTTGCGTACGCATCAGTCTTACGACATGGTTTGATACCTAACCTCTTGGACAAAGGAACAAGCAGTAGGTACAATTGTCGGGACGCTACATGGTTCTGGCTTGAGTGCATAAAAAAGTACGTCAACACTGTTCCACAAGGCGAAGCAATTTTCAAGGATAGGGTTTCACGTATGTGGCCCAGCGATTTTGGGGAACTGGTTCTGGATCACTCAGTCGTACGTCATTTTAGCAATATAATATGTACCTCTAACCTGTAGATATAAGTTAACATATTTTTTTATGTGTAAACTCAAAGGAACAGCCCCTTGAAGATGTAATCCAAGAAGCCCTTCAGAAGCATTTCGAAGGTATCAACTTCCGCGAGAGGAATGCAGGACGTCAAATTGATGCGCACATGAGTGATCAAGGATTCAATGTCACTGCAGGAGTAGATTTGGATACGGGCTTCGTGTATGGGGGCAATGCATTCAACTGCGGTAAGAAACATTATAGAAATACTGTTTGACAGTGAGGAAAAGTTGTAGGTTGTATGTAAAAATGTTTATAAATAGGAACATGGATGGACAAAATGGGAAGTAGTGAAAAAGCTGGAAACAAAGGTATTCCAGCAACTCCTCGTGATGGCTCTGCTGTTGAACTCGTAGGCCTTTCGGCTAGCGTACTGAAGTTTTTGAATTCCATGCATACCAGTGGAAAGTACAAATACGGAGGTGTGGAACGGAAAATGCCTGACGGTTAGTAGTAACTTTTAAGTCTATTTATGTGTGCAAATATTTTTCGGCTAGTTGTATTGATCTGACCCCTTCAATTCATTCCAGGTTCAGTACTTCGATGGTCATTTGGTGAGTGGTATGAAAAAATTAAGGCCAACTTTGATTTACACTTCTACGTTCCTGAGAAGGCAAATGAAAAGCCCAAAATAATACAACGACTCGCTCGTAAATCGTCGAGGGATTTACAAGGATTCAGTTGGTGCATCGGCTGAATATTGTGACTATCAACTCCGTCCAAACTTTTTAGTTGCAATGGCCGTAGCACCCGACATATTCACACCTGCGAATGCTCACAAAGCTCTGTTGAACGCAAGGAAAATACTGTTGTCAACTTTGGGAATGCGCACCCTTGATCCTTCGGATTGGAATTACAATGGGGACTACGATAACAGTAACGACTCTGCAGATCGGAAGGTTGCACATGGTTGGAACTACCATAACGGACCCGTAAGAATAATTTCATAAACTCTAAGGTTTTATGTCATCGTGAACATAACCAATATGCATTTCCTCTTAGGAATGGCTATGGCCTGTGGGAAGTTATTTACACGCGTATATCCAAATATGTGCTTCTTTGGGAGATTCCGAACTCGACGAAGCTGTCAGACACGCCCGACAAGTGATGTCCAATCATTGGAGCTACCTCCAATCCTCGCCGTGGAAAAGTTTACCTGAGTTGACAAACAAAAACGGAACTGAATGCTGGGGCAGTTGCCGTGTGCAAGCCTGGAGTCTCGCCACGCTTCTGGAAGTTCACGCCGAAATTAGCAGCTTGCAACAAAAAGGAAGTCTTCACTGACACCGTCTGGGCCATTCCGAAATCACCACTAAACATCTGTACCTGACTCAAACTTTATTTTCATCATCACCATCATTTTCCTCGCACTTACACAGGAATGGTCCAGGTCAAGCAGTCAACCACCAGCACAAAATCAGTTCGTTCAAAATCCAAGAGAACTCATCCAGCAACTCTTCCGTTCTATCATCATCACAAATCTCACTCTAAACGCACCAAGAGACACAAGCACGCTCACGTTTTGTCTCCCGTCAGCCCTCAAAACTTAATAGAATCAAGTACAGCCAAACCCAACAACAGTTTTCGTCACAGCCTTTCTTATAACTCATTAGTAGAACTGGTACCAAGTTTTAATGATCCCCATTACGTTTCCTTCCGAAACCGACTTCACTTGTACGGCTACGTTCAAAGACAAGAGCAATACTATGAATACGAAGAAACTGTAGAAGTTAAAAATTGTGTAGTTGAAACCCACATTATTTCTGATATTTCCAAGAAATCTTATGAAAGTTTAGCGCTAAGTCCTCCGAAAACAAGAAAACCAATTTATGAAACATGCGAAGAAATTTTATATCCGATCTACCCACTTTCTGAGATTGACACAGAGGATACATCAAAGTGTTCTGAGGAAATTTTTCAAGCATCGGCCTACTATAAAGAACCTGTGGAGCCTCTTCTCCTAAAGAACGTGGACACATCGGTCTACTACAAACTGGAGAAACCTTGTGTTGTTGAGCACGCTGTTGATACAGACGCAATGATAGCGCTAATGAGTGTTCAAGAACATCAAATAGAGTATGCATTTGAATATGACGAGGATGACGATGATGTTGAAGACGAACAAAAGAAAAGACAGCGTTTAGTTCAGATACTTTGTTTGGGTGCTATAGGCCTAGGTATAGTTACAGTGTCAAGCATTTATGTTGCCTTTTATCTCAATCAAATTAGTCGATAAGAGTTAATAATAGGATTAGTTTAGGAGCAAACCATTAAAATTCATGCATAATTATGATGAGCATTTATAAATTAGCTTTAATGTCAAATTTAACGGCCTTGTTCCACTAATAAGGATAAACGTTTTCAAAATTTATTTCCTTCAATATAATACGTGCCATATCGCGTTGAAATGAAATCAATTGAGTCAACATAAATCATTTCACATTTACTCATTGTTAGTATGATTTATTTTTAAAAAGTTACAAAATAAACAAACAAATTTTCAAGGCACGAGTTCAGTTTTTGAGTGAACACGCATTTTCTATATATAAACTCCATAAATGATAATCATCGTGATCTTATTCATGGTTGTTCTTTATGGCTACTCTTATCTTGCAAGATAAGCGTTGCGATAAAAAATCGTATCGAAATATTTATTTTCATTTCATGAACTCCACAGTCGTTAGTATGAAAATGTTCACACAATTGTCTTTTTGCGTATGCAAACGCTTATGACAAGACAAAGCGCATAAAGGTCGGGCGCATACGAAACCGGAAACGAGTTTTGCATCCGCAGCAGCAGAAAAGATCGAACAGCTGCTACGCTTGCAGGTTCAGGTTGTTTATCCTAGCATCGGCTGTTGGAGTGCACACCATCTTTTAAAGTGACAAGTTCTACTTCAGTCAATAGTAGACAGCTAGTCGGTCACATTTAGCGTGCTCGGTGTCACTTGTCATACTGATAATGCACTTTTGGTAGTCGTCATTTGAGCATGTGAACGTAATAATAATGATGCATGTTGACACACTATAATGTAATTACCCTTTTAACTTGTGGCGTTACAACGTAAAGTGGCACGGTTCTAGTCTATTTGAAATACACAAATAGTTTTAATCATGATGCACCATATGCGTGGTTGTGTGACTTGACGATTCAGACATAATTTTTTTTATTAACAATCGTGTTTTCAAATGGTAGGAGGAATTGTAAATGTGAACATAGTCTTGGTTAGGTAAGTAGCTGCGCTGAAAAAAAAATCGGATAATCATGAATTCATGGAGGTATTCAAGTACTAAGTTAGGTTTTTGCGTTGTTTTTGTACACAGATTGGTGTTTAGCAAACAAATTTGCTGTTCATGACATCCCACGTTTCATTTAGTTTGGACAGTAATTAGAAGAAAGTTCTTACAGGGCTATTAATATGATTGAAAGTGCTCATCCAGTGGTTCAAGCACTGCTTGGAACTTTACTGACATGGTTTTTAACGGCGCTGGGTGCTGCCGGCGTTTTTGTATTGGGGGGAATAAATGCGTCTAATCAGGTATAATAGAAAATGTATTTTTTTCGTATTCAGATCTGTTCCATTTTTTTTGTGAATATCAGTAAAAGTTGAAGAATAACAATATTGTGAAGTGACAGTTTCTGTTTCAATTTTTGTAGAGGAAAGTGCTATCTTCGAGTTTGGGGTTTGCCGCTGGCGTCATGCTTGCAGCGTCATATTGGTCACTGTTGGCCCCAGCCGTGGAGCTATCGAAAGCAAGTGATTATTGGAATTCCAGCGAAGTATTATCTTTAGTACCTGTCGCCGGTGGATTCTTCCTTGGTGCTCTATTCGTTTATGTGGCTGATTTGGCCTTAGACTCAATGGGGGTCACAAATCCAACAATTTCACTAGGTCAGCAATCTTCAGTGTAAACATGAGGAGAGTTTTATTCATGTATCATGCCTTTTGCAATGATTGTTTTGGGTGTTCAGCCGTAGTTTCAGAAAAATACGGAACCAATCCCTTCCGGAAAGAAAGTTTCGGCAATGACCACCGATACCTTAATGGTGATGGTGAGATTTACTAATAGGCCTTCGTTCTTTGAAAAAGTTGCATTTTTGAGCATTGTTTTTAAATACAGGTTTGGAAAGTGGTAACCAATTCTCAAAAGAGGAGAAGCCAATCATAGGAAACAACGCGCAATGGAAACGTATTCTCCTTTTAATCGTAGCTATTACAGTACATAACATTCCAGAAGGCCTTGCTGTTGGTGTTGGGTTTGGAGGTACATTTGCATTTTCATAATGATAAGTCATGTTTTGTTAACCTTTTGTTAATGTTCATATTCAATCTTAACAGCTATTGGTAGATCGTCGTTAGCTACATTTGAAAGCGCACGGTAAGTCTTCATGTAACAGTAAGCTCATCATTGCAACAAAAATCTACAGGTTGTTACAATTGATCCATATTTGTGATTATCTTAGAACTCTAGCTTGGGGAATCGGACTGCAAAACTTTCCTGAGGGTCTTTCTGTAAGCTTGCCGTTGTTTGCAAGTGGGTTCAGTTTAAAACGAGCATTTTGGTATGTTACTAAAACCGTAGATAAACAAATTATACAAAAAACATTTCCTCATATGCGAAGAAGGGAAAGTTTTGTTCAGTTGATAGGCAAATTTTGATTTAGGTACGGCCAATTAAGTGGTATGGTTGAACCAATCGCTGGTGTACTTGGAGCTATATCTGTGTCCCTGTTTGAGCCATGTTTACCCTGGGCGCTAGCGTTTGCTGGTAAGTTTTATTCAGCAAATTTAACTTAACTACATTATATTATGTGGTGTTACCTTACTATGTATTAAATTTTTTTCCATTTAATTAGCTGGTGCTATGATTTATGTGGTATTGAGTGAAGTCATTCCCGAAGCTCATCAAGGAGGGTAAGCCCATGTTCATCAATGAAATGGATACATTGATTGTTGTTTTTAATACGATTTGATCTTGTTGGCTTCCTTTAGATACGAAAAACTAGCCAACTGGTCTGCAATTGCAGGTAACGTAAAACACATATTTTATTTGTTCATTGGTCACCGTGTTTAAAATGATTTTATTCCTCCAGGTTTCATGGTTATGATGTCTTTGGACGTGGGACTAGGTTAAGTTTCGCACATTGTTGACTGTGACTGGACTGAGGGTGAAGCATCCCAGATTTCGTTTTCGTATGGACTTAAGTTATATTTTTACTACAACGTAGGACGAAACTTTGAGCATTTCACTTACAAAAGACAAATGGCATTTACTAAAACAAATCATGACGATGGCTGTGTAGAGATACTGATCAGCCAAATAAAGTGATAAATTCTTAACTCTTTTTTTTCTCTCTCAAAGTAGCTTATGTTAAACGAGTTTGTTTCTTCAAACGGTCATTCATGTTTTTGCATACTCAAGATTACATCCGGACAATGCCTGTTTCTACGGAAGGTTGCGGGTTCCTGTTTTGTTGTTTTGCGATTTGAAGGGCTAAGCTGATTATCTATCCAACATATCATAACTTTGAGTGAGCACAAGTAAATTAGGTACAGTGAAGAAATTGCTGTTTATAAAATGGGTAAATACCGATCTTGTTTGGGATGGAGGAATCACCGCGTCCACGAGCATGTTGGCTGCAGCATAAAATGAATCTACAACCAACGGCGCGTCATTGGAGGATGTCATCTCAAAACCAGATAAGGTTGCTTGTGGCCACATAAAGTGAAACATTGGTCCAAATGATGGCCCACACTGCCGAAAGAACAAAGTTAAAAGCATCCTGACATATATAGTTAACTCTGAGAACTGCATTTCCTTACCAGCGTGAGTGCTCCATCTTGAGACAGACCTGATACGGTCAGAGCTATCTTTGGCACTCCACAGGTTGCAATGAATGAAGCTAGTCCTCCTCTTCTTTTAATGAGCTCTGGTTCAGAATCATCATCATGGTTTGCTGTGGTCCCACAGAGGTCACAGTTTTGTATAAATATCAGGGGTAATTTCCTTCTTGTACATATATTCACGAGATGACTTATTTTTAAGGCTTCCTTCGATCCTACATCACCCACATTTGCAACCACCCCAACTTTTTGTCCTTCAATCGAGCCAAATCCCGTTATAGCCTGTTGTCCATACAGAGCTTTGAATTCGTTGAACTTACTGCCGTCGAGAATTCCGGATAATATCAAGTACAAGTCTAGCTTAGAAAAATAATCTTTGGATTCAGCTACATCTGTAATGAATAATGATTCCCCGTTCATAAAATAAATTGAGAAGATACCGGTCATTCTACGACAATCAGATACCTTTCCACGAAAGTTGAGGGCAAGGCTCCTCGAAGTCAGTAGCCGCCTCATTCACATTCATGTTTAGACCATACACAATATCTCGGCACATTTCAAATGCTTCAGGTTCATCTCTGGCAAAATAGTCAGTGCACCCGCTAATGCTACAGAGGCAATTTTCAGTTTTTAAAGTTTTGATATTGCATTTTTCCTCGCAGAACATTTCTTCTCGAAAAGATGTCATACCCAGAATGCACGAAAGCTCCTCCAAGATCTTCGTCAGAAACGACTTCACCTGAAAATTAGATTCCAGTATGTGTCAGTTACATAATTAATTTTTATACTATCTTTGCATTTCCTATCGTGTCATTTGAATATACGATCTTTATAAAATTATACCCGTTGCTGCTTTAACAAGTGGGGGTCCAGCCAGAAATATTTTCCCGATTTTATCCACAATTATGGCTTCATCACACATTGTCGGATTGTATGCCCCACCTGCTGTACAGCTTCCATTTACTAAGGCTACCTGATGGATCCCTTTCGATGACATAATCGCTTGGTTGTAGAAAGCTCTACCACCATGCTTCTTATCCGGGAAGATTTCAGACTAAAGCAAAAAAATATTAACCTAATTATTATTATTAAGCAAAAAGGGATAACCTTTTGAAATAAAAGTTATTTTCAACACTCGTTGCTACTTTTTTCGTTTACTAATACAAAAAAATATTGCTGTTACGGACAATCTGATAAGCGCAAATGGATTATTTGTAGGTAATATTCTTTATACTGATGAGTACCTGAAGTGGTAAAAAAGCTCCTCCAGAGTCTGGCATGTACACTACAGGTAACCTGACCATTTCAGCTATTTCCTGACATCTGTAACTTTTGGTAACTGTGATTGGATAGTAGCTACCTCCTTTCACGGTAGCGTCATTCCCCGAGATCATACAAAATACGCCATGAATTTTCCCCACTCCTGGAGTACAGAAAAGTTTATCGCACGGTCTTTTTCATCAGGATCAAGTAATTTGTTCTCACTGTCAGAAACGATTTACTTACCTGTCACAACTGCAGCGGCAGGGACGTCACCATAAGCCATATCAAATCCAGCCAAGGCTCCTATTTCCAAAAACGGGCTATCCTCATCTAGCAAGGCTTTTATACGGTCTCTAATAAGGACTTTCTTGTTCTTTTGAACGTGACGCTCGATGCCCCTAGAACCACCTCCACAAAATTGAACATTTCTTATCAGTAAAATCATGTTTTTTCCACAAAATGCAACATTGTATCCCGATAAAATGCTAACCTCCTTTCATGGCTTGTTCATGTAGCTCATGATACTTTTCCAGGGCACGCTTCACCGAAGAATCTTTCGGAAACTTAAAAATGTCATCTTTCTCATTCTCCAAATCGGGCAACTTTCGAGCGAATCCTTGTGAAACATAGCTTGCACTACTACTGCGGGTTAGGAATCTATTGAAAACCAGACTTAATCTAATGTCTCCCCCTAATGCAAACCCTTTTCTAACGCACGATTGGAACCACATCCTGCTCTAGCCCAACCAACGGAAATGCTGTTATACTTTCATTGTTAACTTTGACGCAGATTTCCAAAAGGACTGTGAAAGCTTGGTTAACCAAGGTTTTTGCACACAAAACCACTTGTTGCATTTTTACAGCAGACTCAATCTCAATTCAGCTGAGCTGTCAAAGCCATTTTTCTCTTGTTGGAAATACTCGAGCCGGGGCATCGTGTTTCGGAAGCGATGTATTAGCAACCAGCTCCATCAGCATCCTTTGTTCACTCGCATATCGATTACAAGGTAATTGTCGCAGGCAAGTAAAACGGAACCTAACATGTCAAAAAAGTTGAGTTCGTATCGTCTCCTATTTGTCATTTTTAGCTTTACTCACACGTTCGTAAGCTAAATTGTAAAAAAAAAACATCTTTTCTTATCTCAAGACAAGGCATGCAAGCTAGCACGACGAATATAAAAAAGGAAGTTTTTTAAAAGAATAGCAATTACCAATCTGCATACAATCTTCCACGCTTCATTTGCATTCGGCTGATGCCTTAGCTTAGGAGGAGTAAACTGGAGTAAAAAATGTAAAACACTTATTCCGCATTTGTTAGTTGATTGAATTGTGATTTTCTAACATCTGTCTGTCTAGTCTAGTCTGAGTGACTGGACGACCTTCGGATGCCGAATGAAGACAAGTGTGTAAACTCGTTAGTTGATAATTGAGTGCAGTTAATTAGTAAGAAAATTTTTGGACTTTGGTTTTTCGCCTCAAGTGAGAGTTCGGGAAAATGTGGAACAACTTTGGAAACCCGAGTACGACTTTCCAGTGCCCACCTGGAGTAGGCCCACAGAATCCATTCCAAGTTGACGTCAACCCTTTCGATGGTCATGTTGATTGGCAGAATAATAGTCAACGGAATATGTACTCCAACAATATTAATCCGAATAATAACAGTTATATATCGGAGTTCTACATGAACACAATGACGCTACCACAACAAGTCGGAGCCTCAGACAGAAGGGTCTTTCTACCAACTCCAGGGGTGACAGCATCTGATAAGTCAGTTTTAAATATTGCTGTTGTAAAACCAAACCAACGCCCAGCAGGACCTTATGTCCAGGAAAACTTGCCATCTCATCAGCCGACAGCAAGTTCATCCCCAGTGAGCACAAATGGACAGCAACAGGAATTTCCTAAAACTTGGACTGAACTGTTTGAAATATGTGCATCCTTGCCTCTGGCACCTGCATCAAGAGAGAAGCTATTGGCTGGAAGAAAAAGTATTCATAATTTCTGCACGCTCCTTGATCAATTCGTTCAAGAAAGTAGACCTCACGAGAAGCTGCTACAAATAATGAGCGAACTGGTAAGAATATCAGTCGCTGAAAACTTCTTCGGTGGATTTAAGAAGTACATTGATGCCCTACTTGGACAAGGGCGTCCACGCAAAGGTGCGAAAATTCACAGGAGTAAGAGACTTCGGCTTCTTTGGATCCTTGGGGAGGTTCATAGAAGAGAATACGACGGATGTTTCAAACTCTTGCGTCAAGTGCTCCAGGCTCATCATATCTTCACGAAATTTCTTCAAATCAATCATCCGAACGTAAATAACTTCACCATCATTTATTATACCAATATTCGGTACTTATTTGTGTATTTCTATTTCAATCAATTCTAGACTCTGCTTGAAGAGGAGGCAATAGAAATGGCTGCAATATACAAGTTCTGGAAACATGTTGCTACTCCTGTTGTCGCGAAGGTCCGACTGCCGAGGTTACGTATAGCCTCCACGGACTTTACCAAAGTAAGGATACAGTGCACGTCGATGGATGCATATTACAATGCCCCTCAAAATAAGAAGAGATCTGCACGTCGTAGTAGTTCCCGTTCTACGAGAAAGAACTTCGAGACGAAACGTACAGTTTCCTCCCGCAGTAGATCACCCTCGTCACCTGAACCCGCGCCGAGAAGATCGCAGGGGGGTTCAAGCGACCAACATTTTTCGCCTAGCAGTTGGGACGAACTTTTTCGAATGATCCTTTGCTTACCACAGAGTGCAGAGGCTAGAAACAGGTCCTTCGATTCGAGTAGACGGCTTAGCCGATTATTCAATCTGTTGGAGGAGTTTTTGGAGCATCGAAGACCCCAAACAATGTTCCTCTTGCTCGTAACAGAATTAGTTAAGATAGCATCTGACCAGAAATGTGTTTCAGAATTGCAAGAGTTTATTGAGCTCCAGTTGGGACCAAGAGATACCCCAGCCCTTCGTAAACGTAACTTTCGTCGTGGCACAGCGGGTTCTCGAATGCGGCTACTCTGGATATTAGGAGAGATTCAAAATAAGGAGTATAACGATTGTTTCACATACTTACGGCAAAGGCTTCGTCCGGCTCAACTCTTCACTAAGTTCTTGCAGCTGAATAATCCAAACGTAAGCATTTCATTTTCATTGAAATTAAGTTTCTAGAGTCTACTTTTATAGTCCAAGTTTGCATTACTTTTCTGGTTATGCGCAATTGCGCAGTGCCTTTTGCTGGATGAATTTAAGGAGTTGGCTGCGATTTACAACTATTGGAAAAATTTGGATTCAGAAGATACTGAAAAGGTTGAGCTTCCACGTACCTCGTTTTGGAGGAATTTGGCCAAAGTAACTGTTCCGTGCCAGTCAATAGAAAGCTATTATGACGCGCCAAAGCCTTTTGACGTCATTAAGATACCAAGTACACAAAAAGTTTACATTTACTGATGTGACCAAATTCTATACTATTGATTTTTACGGGCTTGCACTTGTTTTTAGCTCAGCGTGTAACGCCAGTTCATACCGACAACAGGTCTGGGCAATCAGAAGTCGTGGAGGAAATTACTCTAGACGACCCGAAAGAATCGGAGAATGACAATGTCTTAGATTCCGCTTGGCATCAAGACGAAGACTGGTCCACCCCGCAACAACATCATGCACAGTCATGCGGATGGGAGGATATGTCCTCAGCCATTGCAACAATCAGGCCGCCCAGGCGTGCTCCAGTTGTCTCTCAATCTCAGCTTGAAGAATCAGTGTCACCGGAAAATGAGGCTAACCCAGGAGAATCACTACCAGAGTGGTCATTTGACTACTCATGTTTTTCGCCAAAAACTTGGTCTGAGCTTTATGAAACGATGAGGAAGCCCCCGCTAACACGTATTCAAGCGAACAAGCGTGTCGATGGACGAGAAAGCTTTCCTGGTTTCCTTATCCTCCTCGACCAGTTCATCAGGGAGCCAAGACCTCAGGATAAGCTCCTTCAAATCATCATCGAGTTAGTGAAGATATCAAGTGACAAAAAATGTGTTCTAGATTTCCAGAATTTTATTCAGCTCCAACTTGGACCAAAGGATTTGCGAGCCCTTCGCAAACACAACATAACCAGGGCTGAAGCGGGTTTACGAATGCGACTGCTCTGGCTGTTAGGAGAAATACAGTGGAAGACGAAATACAATGATCACTTCAAGGGGTTGCTAAAACTGCTGAAACCAGCCGAAATATTCACCAAATTCCTGCATCTGAATAATCCCAACGTAATCGATACTTTTTTTAACCGTATTATAATAATATCAGGCGCTGATGATGTGTTTTTTCACATGTAGGGTCTCAAGTCGAGTGAATTTCAGGAGTTGGCAGCGATTTACAACTTCTGGAAAAATGTAGCGCCAGATGCTTTCGGAAAAGTGACTCTTCCATGCACAAACAAAATGAGGAATTTGTCCAAATTCAAGGTTCCAGTGAAATACTTTGCGATGAATCGGTATTACGAGGATAAAAAACACATTGAAGTTATCGAAATAGGTATCATACTTTTTGTTTTGAATTGTTTTGTTTTGTGTAAAATTTTTGTTTCAATCAAATATTAGTTTAAAATATTAAAGTTTTCATGTAATGCTTTACCAGATCCCAGCCCAAATACATCACAGGAAGAGTCTCGCCGTTCGACGAAATTTTGCAACGAACCACCCCCACTAAATGAGAAAGAGCATGAAACACAGAAGCTCGTAGAGCGTCTTCTTACAGAGACAGAGAAAAAGAACATTCCGCATTTGGTGAAAGCTATCGAGAATGACTTTGCGACTTATTCTAAGTATACGAAAGGGGAAGTGGAGCATTTTGTGGCGCAGTTCAAACATGACATATTTCACTCGCAGTTAAACGTAAGGAAACCAAAAATTGATCTTCGCACTTTATAAGTGGGATGCAGAAGTATATTGTAGTATTTAGCGAGAGCGCAGTTTGACGTTTGCGCTTTTCTCATATTTTAGGACCAAAAGGTCAGAATACTTTGGCCCATCGGACGTATATTCCACCCTGCTTTCAGCCGTAAATTTGCTCTGATGAAGGAGTATATGAAAGACGCAGCAGTGAAATTGTTCAAACACTGTTCAGTGATGGTACAGTAATATGCAAGCCCCAAAAATAATTAGTAACAATAATTAAATATTATAAAGTTTTCATGTTGATTTGGTAGATTTCTGGTGATCCAAACGTATGGGAGGAGTTGAGGGTTATTTTTCATGTCTGGCAGAGACTTACGTTTACAACCCTTGATATGATTGATGAGCTGAAAACATTTTTCTTGATGAAAAAGAGAACCGACCCGAACAGTAACTTTTCCCTGTTGTTGGATACAGATAATATTCAAGAAGTCGTACGTGTTTCAGATTTCTACGTAGGGCAGTACCTGAAACCATCGGCTAAAAAGAAGGACAAAGGCTCTGAGGGTAAACGACCGCGCGAACCAGAGGTAATTGTCTTGGAGGAACAATCGCCCAAATCTGCAAAGGTCCCGAGAGTAGATCCGCCTACCAGTAGCATTTCATTTCAACCTGTAACTAAAATGGCATCCAAGTCTGGAATCTCGTTTAGTGGTAAGTGCCTCTTTTACACGCTTTTAGTTTCCTAATGAGTGGCCGTTTTCCTAATCTTATGGTTTCTGCAGGTAAAACTGAAGGATTTCCTCGTAGACCCACTGAAAGTACATGGGAAGAACGTTTGATACAACAACCTAAGAAATCCAGCAGCCTTGCGAAAGACACGCCCAATACGAGTCTTAACAATAAAAATCGCACAATTGGGATTGAGGACATTTTGAGCTTCCACGTAATTCCGACGCAGCCGAAAAAGGCTGTGACGCCAACAGGTTCTCAAATAACGCGAAACGGCGAAACAACTTCTGGGACCGAGACCATTTCCCGGCTGAATCTCTTTAGGCGTCAAATGGAACAAGATGCGGCTGTGTCATCAGTTCAGTTCAGGTGGAACAATGAAGTTTCTCCTGAAGAAACTAATGCGCTCTATCTCAATCCAAATTGGTCCGTCAATGAGTTCGTAGATCACGTTTTGGGCGAAGAGACACTTACTTGGAACATCGAAAAGGCTAAGGATGGTCGGTCCTATGTAAAAATCGTCAAATGAGAGCGCTTCCAGAAATGATCTTCCGAGTGAAACAATACAAGTCATACATAGTATTTAATTTATACTTCTAGTCTTAAATGTCCATTATGTATGTCATATATCATTATCATGAATATTTAGAAAATAAATATGTAAACTTAAAGTGCCCAGATACTTTCTACCCAGTTATTTGTCTTCGCCATGAACCATAGTTGAAGCGAGGAGAAAACTATCCTTTTACCTTTCACTGGCAAACCTGGCTTCGTATACTCTACCCCATTTGTTTTCCAGGAAACAAACCCTTTCCCTGTCCCTTCTTCGTCTTGGTAATTGGAATTCGGTAACGGTCATGGAGTCTTGTTCCCAGCCCCTTGTATCAAAGTCGTCGCAAAGAGAGGTGAGGAGTTCATCGCTTCTGCTATGTTGTATGCGTTATATCTGTCCGCATGAAAATGAGACGACCTTGGATGTAGCTAGAGGCGAGGGGTATTTGTATTGAAAAAGAAACCATTTATCCTTCGTCTCGACGAAATACTAAAACTTTTCTTCAGTTGTACCATTTTATCCAGCTTTCGTAGGCCTAGAAGAATTCATGAAAACGAAGATATCTCGAAACTCGTGTACGACTAGTTTTCATCTGCATATCCAAATCTCTAATCTGTATCTTTCCTCTAATTCATCCAGTTTTGTTTACATAAAAATATCATTCAAAAATTTGCAAGTTGCAGATCAAGGGAATGTGATATGCTGTATGAGTGGACACGTGAAGGATTTTTGTTTTCGTGCTTTGGTACAAATTTAAACTTATCACGTAAGATTTCGTAGTAAGTAATTGTTAGGATTTTCCACCGAAAACCCTGAAACATTACTAAAAACACACAGTTCCGTTCTTGTTTTGTACTTTTGTGACATTTTCTTCTTGCTCGTTCGTGATATAGTAATAAAAAAAATCTTGGAGAAATCATGTTGAACAGCTTTGGAAATAGTCAGCCGTACTTCCAATACCGACCAAGAACTGGAATAGGGCAGAATCCGACTCATAATCCATTCATATTCAACAACAACATTTTTCCCTTTTCCAACTGGCAGACCGCTACATATCCCCATCCTAATTATCACCCCAACACAAGCTTTAACTATCAGCCACCGTTTAGTGGCGGGTCATTCATGCCCCCATACAGGCCAAATTCGAGTAATCCTCCTATCCGACATCCGCCACAACATGTGGTACGTGCAAACACAATGGTTTTGAAGCCTGCAAAACCCTCCAGGAAAAGGTCGAAACGAAAACGGGCAGCTGCAGCTTCACCATCCCCAAAAGGCAAGACAGTACCAATAGCATCGTTCCCAACATTGCCATTACCACCACAGACTTTAAATGAGTGTCAACAGCAACCTCCGAAAACTTGGAGTGATCTCTACAAAATGTGGTCGACAAAGCCTCCAGCAACTGCTATTCCAAAGAAACTTTTAGAAGCTCGCGAGAGTTTTCCTGGCTTTCTCGCCCTATTTGAAACATTCTTGTTCGAAGACAAACCTCACGAAAAGTTTCTTCCGCTTATGCATGAGCTACTCAAGATATCGTTCGAGACGAATTGTGTCAGTGACTTGAAGAGGTATATTGAGAAACAACTTGGAATCGGCTCCAGGAAAGCCAAGTTCTCAAAATGCCGTATGACTACGAGGAGATTGAAGATGCGTCTTCTCTGGATTTTGGGGGAGGTTAATAGGAAGGAATACAACACTTGCTTGACGCATTTGCGGCAAGTCCTTTGCCCTCATCAATTGTTCAACAAGTTCCTAGATATCTGCCATCCTGACGTAAAAGCTAACTTGAATCATTTTTCTCTCATCAAACAAGAAG